>VZTI01004934.1:441216-506113 GCA_013397865.1 Struthidea cinerea | reverse complement strand
TAAAAGCATAGAATTCCTTTCAGAAGAAACAGCATGGATTCTAGGTTCCTGAATTTCTGATAATTTATGGCAGCACTTTATTCCAATGACTACTTAAATAAAGTACATTGAGAGAAATGCCTATACATTCCAGGAACATAGTTTTTTATTTTTCTTCTTAATTTATACTCACAGTCATCATACTAATCCTAACTAAGCAGGGATGGATATAAAGAAGAAATTTGGATTTCAAGTTTAGTATGCTAAGAGCCAGGAGACTAATTTAAGCTTCGTAAACAACAGAAAAAAACAAGCCACAGGTAGTTTGGCCAACAGTTCTTGTGATCTATAGAGGTGTACAGACAGCGTGTAATTATTGGAAAAACACATCTAATCAAATGGTGCTCTAACTCCTGGCAACACAGTATTCAGTCTGTTGTCCTTCTACTAACTTTAGTGGGTTGCTTCCAGCAGCTGCTTCTGTCCATCAGTTACCACCATGCCTTCCGAATTCTGCGCTGCTGCTTTTGCCACTGAAATAGAATCACCATTTGAAATGGGTTTCTCTTCTCACTGGTTATTTTGTGGGACAGATACTGTTGTGGCAGTAGCTGTGACAAAGGATTTTGGGGTTTGAGAGCCCATGGACTGCTGGACGCGCATCACAGAGCTGAGCAGTAAGGACTTGGCTGCTGGCAAGTTCCTAGGGCAGTTGAGTTGCAGAGTTACAGGGCCGGGAAGCATCTCCAGAAGTCAACCAGACCAACCTCAGTCCACGTCTTAACAGTTGTTCTACCAACTTGGTCTTGAAATCCTGCAGCAACAGGGATTCTACAAGTGCCTAACACTATGGAATTTTTGGTTTCTACCATCAACAGAACTTATTTACAAATGATCTTCTCTCAACAAAAAATCTGCTTCATTCATTCTTCTGTACTGCATAAGGAAAATTACACTGGAAATTTTGCTTTAAGGATCTTCTTCATCTACTGAAGCACTTTTCATTTGAAAGGTATCGGGTCTAAACATTCCAAATCTAGGAATAAACATAGAAATTTTATGCTAACCCAAACAGAACCAACAGACCTGTATGCATTGCCATTACAGTGCAGATTATTGCACATTTAGATGTCTTTCTCTTTATTTCAAGTCTTCCCAAATATTAACTGTTGAAATAGAGAGCAGGAATAAATGAAATGGCTATGTCATAACAGTGCTGTGTGAATATTGATGTGCCAGGATGATGGGGACACCTCCATGTTCCATCTGTCTCACTACTTCTAATGTTTTGATAGTGTAGAACCTGTCAAAAGAGGAAAATTGATACCCACAACTGAAATCCCTAACAGTCTAAAATAAGAAAAAAAAATCTTCTGGAATCATTGTGTTCACAATTATATTATTTCAATTAAAATAAAACAGAAAAAAATAGAAATGTTAAAAATGAAAAAAATTTAGAATAACTAAAAATTAGAAATTTTTATAGTGCCAGGTAAGATTTTTTTACTAGATGAATCTTTACATGTTGTCAAAAGCTCAGTGGAGTATGGGGGTTTTGTTCTTCTCCAAGTATTTTGCAGTTTTAGTCTGCAAATTTTGCTAATTAATTTACAATAAAAAGTATCTTTAGACAAATATCAAGAGTTATGAATCATTACTGCTCTCCAAAACACATTTCCCTTTGCTAATTCTTGGTTTCAATCAAAATTTCTAATCACATATCTGTACCTGGGTCAATTTAAGAATAATTAAATAATGGAGGAGATGGTATGATTTTTTTATGCAAAATATATTCAGAATCCATAGATAAAGCTGTCTAATTGTTAAAAGTCATGAGAATGAAGATGATCTGAGTATATTAGCTTAGAGACCACAGCACTGAAATTCTCAGAATAAAATTACATTTGGTCTCTTAAACAGGCGGGTGTTAATAAATACAGAAACATTAACTAATAAAAGCCAGTAGCAGCTGTCAAGTCTGCAACCCTTCTTTGTTCATTTTTTAGTTTGCTCTATCTCATCTGGAGGAAAAATGAAGAACAAGCTGTATTTTACTGTGTGCTTCTGAAGGCAAACAGTAACAGGAAAACGAACTACCGGATAATGCATGGGGGGATGCAGAATGACAGGTACATGACTTTCTATTTTTGTTCTGTTTTTCCTTTTGTTTTATTAACAACAACAACAACAGAAGTTATTCTGATTTTGGCAAATTGAATAAATCAAAGCTCTCATGTAAACTGTAATAAGTTTTTTACCTGCCTGATTAGTTTCTCCTCCAAGGGCGTTTTAGCATTGTCTACTAAATCTAGAGCAAGAAATTAAATGCAACTTGATTGAGGCAGTTTAAGGACCTGTCAGCACAGACTAGTGTGTGAGACGTTATAAAGCCAGGGACAGCTGCTACAGTAATGTGCTGGTGCAGCAGAGTATAACCCACATATTACACAGTGGTTTAATGTTGCTTAATAAAACTGCCATGTTTTAATCCTGTTTTAATGGTGTTACATGTTGAAGGGCATTCAACAGTACATTTGTCTTCCACTTGACAAGTAGGACCATCCTCACTGGGCAGTGGAAGGGAGGATTTCTTTCTTTTCACAAGTGAACATGCATAAACTGTATATTTAGAGCAACAGTTAAAAAGGTAAATACTTGTCTTCGAATTCCTAAATTTCAGTCAGTAGTCAAAAATACACCTCTGACCATCTATGTTTGCCACAACATCTCGTTAAGAATCAGTTAAAATAGATTTTTTTTCTTGATTATAGACATTGTTCTTCAAAGACTAAGAATAACTCACAGTCTAAGACTATGAGTAGTCTGTTACTGACTGGTATGTACACAGTCTCATCAGAGCTCATTGCAAAAATCAGGACTTACATTGTCACACTAAGTTCCCTTCACAATGAACTATTTTTAATTCCCTCCAAACACATTAAGCAAATTAAAGGGGGAAAAAAAAAGAAGAAAGAAAAAACCCACACTTTTCTTACTTTTGTAGAAGCAAAGCAAGTGATACTGAATATATGTTCAAAAAGAGCTACATTTATTTGTCTAGCTACTGCCTGTACACCACACTGATAGATTGGGCACTGTTTCTTCCAACCACATTAGGTACTTTCAAAGAAAAAATGAAGAATACAATAGTGGAGTTGGAAAACATGTTTTTCATCCAAGTGAAACCTGAATTCGCTGTGATATAATGAGCAGAAGTTTTTCAGTTATTTATTTTTCTCTGTGAAATTACAAAAGATTTATCTAAGACCTGAGTAAAGCAGAGAACAGAAAGAGGAGATATACTGTGAAAACACAGCTGTATATCTTACAGGTGATGTTTTGGAGGAGAAGTTTTAGAAAAACAAAAGAAAATACTGCATGAGATGCAGTCCTGCTTGATTGTCTGAATATGGCAATATGACTTGTGTGTCCTTGGAAGAGCATACCATACCTGAATGCATGGTCAGATGGTGTGGTGCCCCAGTGCCTTAAACAAGTGCTAAGGATGAAATTTTGCCCAGTGAATAATATTGAAGAATGTCTCTGGAAAACTCTTCCCTCTGTCCCTGTCAGATTTTTAATATTCAGAAATAGGTAGGTCTCTACTTACTCACAATTATTTACTCACAGTAGTTTCTTGATTACATTTGAGACAGGCTGGTTGCATCAAAGTGCATGCCCGGGGCAAGCTCTGTTACATCTTTCCCTTACAGAAAGGGAGAAACTTTGAGGAAATGTATGTTAGATTTCAGAACTGTCTGTGTTGGTCATTTGTCTGATCTAGAGCTTTTGTAAACTTGATAAGCACAGCCTTCAGTTAGGGGTGGCACAAAGATATTTCTTACCAAAGTAGAGACAGGACCATGATTTTATAGGTCTCCAATTCCTGCACATACTATTTGAAAGATAAAATACCTCAACCACCTTCTGTAGACGCCATGAAAAAACAACTACTGGGGAAGATGGTAGTGAAGAGGGTATCTTTCTGAATCAATGCAGATGTTTAAATGGATTCCAAGGAGTCCTCATTTTAGGATGAGATCTTTGGCACATATGGAAAAAAACCCCTACATTTGCACTAAGAAAGTTCAGAATGATTTAGACTAGCCCTCAACTCCTTTCATCATTGTTTAAGGGTGTACTTAGCTCCACAAATAATACAAAGGCATAGCACATCCACAGTCCTTTCTGCCAAAGTGACACCTGAAAGGCTTTCACTCATTGTACTCTCTCAGGCCAAATGTCAACAGCAATCCTAAGCTTGTCCAGTAATTGCAGCTACTGGAATCCTTTATTGCTGTTCTGGCCCAAAGTACCATCTATATTGACAAAACCAGAACCTAAAAATATTCCCATTTCACTGGATTATAAATAATGTATGAGGTGAAGCAAAAACAGTACCTGTTTTGAGGGAAATGCTACCTGCTATGGGAAAGGTACCCATTACTCTATTGAACTTTGACAAGTATTTTGCATCTACTGCTTGCTAACAAAGACAAATTCCTGGCTTAAATATCCCCCTCTGAATTTAAATGCAGTTACAGCCCATTGTAGTGTGGGTTTGTTTGCTTAATACATTCTATTAGCCAAGGAGTTTTCTAGTCTAAAATATTTTGTCAGTTACTCAGCTATTGGATTTCAACTTCGTCGGTGTTAACTTCTTGCTATAGACCAGTTACATAAATTGCTAATTGATCTGCTTGATGACACTCACTGAAGAACTTTTCCATTACTAGTGGGAAGGGACTGAGGCAAACAAAGGCACACACATATGTAGGTACTGTCAGCAGCAGAGCTTCATCTAGCACTTTACTCCAGTATCTCCTCTACTGACATTAGACTCTTCAAATTCCTTTATTGCACCTGGAAGACCTTATTTTAGTTAAAAAATGTATTATCATGCCTCATGAAAAGAATAAAAAAATACTAATACTTACATTTTTTATCTCAACTTTTAGGGTGTTCCCCATACATTCCCTTTTTATACTGCTAGCTCACATATTTTATTGGTGTGAGGATATACCCTCAACCAAGTTGTTTATTAGTCTTCAACAACTTCACGGAAGAAATTATGGCCATTTGCTTGAAGTATTTGCCTCTAGAGCTCAAAACTTAAAAGGAGTTATAGCAAAATTATGGAGAAACTCAAGTGACATTGAAAATCTGTAGTACAATACTGTGGTGTACTGACCCTCAGCATATAAATGTCATATACCTTCCCATCACCTTTTATGAATTAGCTATATCTGAAAAAGCTGCCAATGCTTAAATTTCTAAACTTTTGTCAGCATATTCTGCTGCTGAAACAAGACTGGTGAAATAAATCTGAGTGACTTTTAATAATCCTTTGGTACTGAAATGGATATTTCAGCCCAGTGGATTTGTTACTTCTTGTTAAAGTATCTTGCCTCCCTATTAACAGCATTTGCTGCAAAGACTTTTTGTTTTCATGATGGTGTCAGAGAAAAGGAGACAATTTTTCCTTCACTTTTTTTTTACCAACAACAAATCCAAAATTTGCAAATTTACTGGTTTGCATATCCTTTAAAAACAATTACTCTGAAATCACTCAAATTTAGAATTTATTTTGCTTTAAATTGTCCCTTCCCATGCATAAGTCTCATGTAGGCCATGATTATGCACTACGTGAAATACCTCTTCTCTCAAAGCAGACCAAGAATCACTCAAGATGTCTTCACCCCATGGAGCACCCCAGCTGTTGGCCTTTGTTTAATGAACACCTAGGAATAAACCAGAAATAACCAGAACAGCAGCAAGGCAGACATCAGATATTAACAAGGCTGCAAGGGAATACCTGCCCCAGCAAGAAGGATGGGACAGTGCAGGTCTCCATCTCCAAATTTTTGTTAGGGTGGAAGATGCAGTAAGAAAGAATGGTGCATTTCCATTTCAAGGATGTTGATGAGGCCCAAGAAAAGATTATAAGAGAATAGAAGAACCAGAGACACTGCTCTTTTTTCACCAGGGGTGTTACAAAAGGGGAAATATAACTATGTGTAAAAAGGGTTGAAGGAGGAATGATCTCTCCACCCACCCAGTCAGCCAAAAAAATAGGATAAAAGGAGCAGCAGGAACTGAGATGCAGACTGAATTAGTGAGGTTTCCAAGTACTGAGTATAACATCTTCAGCCCCTTTATTATCTCATCCATTGTAAAGGAAAAAAGGGAGACCTTTGAGATGTGAAGAATTATCTTGTGGATGCTCAGCGCATGGCAAAACAAGCACTGAGTCAACTTTGCGTAAGCTTTCCACAGCCCTTCTTCTCCACTGTTGCCTTTCACCTGAACTGCCCTCATGACCCTTAGCTACAGCTCATGATCCGTCCTGCAGAATACAAAATGCACTTACATATTTCGCAGTTTAATGGAAATAGTACAGAATTTTAAGAAGGTTTGGTTGGGTTTTTTTTCTCTTCTGTTAATGGCTTTGCTCCTTCCAGAATGACTCTTAATGTTACAATATTTATAACAAAAATTACAGGATAGCTGTTTTTCTGCTTTGCAAATTGTTTCAACATTACTGTTCAGTCCCGAGAAACACCAGGCAACCTGATTTACTTTTTTTTTGTCTGGATGGAAAAGCGTAGTCCAACTCTAGCAGTCTCCATGCAAATCCATAAGAGAGTAGAATGCCTTTTAAAATATAAAAGCATTTAGAAACATGGAAGTAGAAATATACCCTGAAAGCAAGTTTCTTTCAGCAGTTCGACAGGCTGTTTGTGACAACCCAGCTGCAAGCTTTTTATTTTTCTCTTGAAGCTTTAAAAAAAATGAAATATAGATGAAGGTCACTTTTTATTACATCTACCCTCATTGTGAATGGGTTTATTTCTTTCTGCTTTTACTGCTAAGAAACTGCCAGTCTCAGCAGCAGAGATAGTAAAACACTTGTATTTCCCCATCTATATTGTAAGATTTTTAACAGATGGGCTAGAAAGTGAAGGGGGCTCTTGATTCATCCAAAGATAGATTTGGGAAGCGGTACCAAAACACAACTTTCTTTTATCCTCTAATATTTTCTTAAGGACTCACATGAAAGGAAAGCAACCAAAAGCTGAGAGATGAGAATGACTGCAAAGAAGAAAGGTGCCCTGCCTGGGAAAAGGAACCTCCTACTTTTTGCTCCAGAGCCATCCACACCTCCCCAGAAAGCTCTGAATGCAAATCAGCTGCACCTGCACATTTTACTATTAAGGTTAAAGGCAACACCTCTCCCTTCCAGGACAACAGGGGTTCATGGTTATTGTAGGCACTCCTTCTTTTTTTTTTTGACAAGTGTTTTCCCAGTGAAGTTTCACTTTTTTTCATGTGTTCCTGGAGGTCCATTTTCCATGCATGTCCATAAGTATGCTGAGAAACTATTTGTGTTTGTGCCTCAGAGGTGTCATTTAGATCCTATTAAAGAGCCAGAATTTTTTTTTAATCCTAATTTTTTGGTTTTCTTTGTGACATCATGGAAAAATTTCTCCCTTGAAGACACACAAATAGTATTAAAAATCCAACATAAAGAAACCCTTTCACCTTTCTGTGCGATTAAATCGTGATTTCTTCTCTCAAATACAAAAAAGGATCAGTAAAAAATTCAAAGCTTGTAACTAAACTTGTAACAAGGGCCCAAATGTAAGTAGAATCAAACAGAAAGAAAAACAGATTCCTTCCTCTCTTCTGTCAACTACAGCTGTCGCAATTCTGGAAAGGGAAAGACAGTCCTGAGGTAGCAGCAGCAACAAAGTCCTGAAGGGCTAAAAATGTATAATGTGTATATTTGTATGCACAGGGCTGCAGTGCCCTGAATGCCTTGACCTGGCACATCCAATGGCAGTTGTTACAAAAGGCTAATAGTTTAACTACATTTACATACGATTATACACACTGCAATAGATATTATAAATATTTAAAATAACAGTGGAGTGTCTTTTCAACTGTTGAACTGCTTGATGCATTATCAGGAAATGTGACCGATAGGTAAAGCTTTGTAAAGGGAAGGCCTTTATGAAGGTAAAATCACGGCTCCGGCCTGTTACTTGGCCTAAGTAGAAATGGACTGTGGGAGAGTGACTCAGCTGGAATAGGGGAAGTGAGGCTTGCTGCGTGAGTGCCTCGTGCCCGTACCCTGGTGTTTGGTGGTTGGTTAAATTGGGTTTGTTGTGCCGTAAAACTATGTAAACTAACAGCCGACTAATGGCATAAAAAAGCCAAGTTTTTGTAAATAAAGTTCCTCCTTTGCACCTGCCTAAGTCCTCCTTGCTGCTCTATATCGCTACCATGAAAATCCCTTGATTGACTGGCAGAGGTTTCTCCAATGCTGAAAGTGGCTCTGAGTTTATAGCTCTGCTGTTAAGAAATCCTGCTAAAATATATGGAATGGAAAGTGAGTACACAGAGCAGCATAGGAGATCTCCCGATGTGGGTCTGCTAACATCAGATGCTGAAAAGTACAGCAAGGCTCCAAGACAAAGAGAACCTAGAAGAGTTAGATTTAACAAAAAGTGACGGCAAATATCTAATAAGTAGGCTTTCCGTTTCCATAGCAACTTGCATCAAAGAACTGGAAAGCACTTTAAACATCAATCAATTTACCCTCAACAGTACTGTGTGGAAGGCAAAATATATATTAGAATAAAGTGGCTTCCTGGTGATTGCTGGGCTGTATTCTAGGAGTCCTTTTTGCTACCTCTGCACTAACTTCCTCATTAACATTCAGATTTTCAACCTTTTTTATGTTCTCTCAAACAGATTGTTACCTAAAAGGAGTGAGCCGAGATGTTGGGATGAAGAACGAAGATCTTGGGAAGTAATGAATTTAGCTATTACTGAGCACCAGATCAATACAGCAACATCTAAGCAGTCTTATCTACTGTAAGTCATCACTGCAAGAAAGTCTCTGCAATGGCAGATGTCAGAACAACAGTGGCCTGTTTCATCAAGTATTTTGCCGAAGTACTTTTACAAAACCCATATTTTGGCTCTCTACACCAGGCAGGTACAACATGCACATGCTGCCCAGTGGGTAGGCACCATGACCCAGTGTATGTGCCTGTAAATGAGGGGTGGCTTTGAAATATTTTAAAAATATAGAGTCATTTTTTCTAGAGATATAAGAGAAATCTAGCAGATCTTCAATTAGTATATGCGACATGCCTGCCCCCAACAAGAGAAAATAAGGTCAGCCTGGTTCCTCCTGCTCTTGAATTTTGGGAGTTGGGGAATCTAAAGCTTGAGAAAGTAATTCTTCTGCTCTGAAGCCCACACAGACTGAAATTGAAATGGTCATCTACTGGCAAAGAGTTGTGGTAAATCTTTATGCTTTCTTTTGTTATTCAGATGGCTCTACTGGCTGGAATGAAAGTGAAGATGACAGACAGGATTTTGGCCTCTGGAGAGAGATCTCACTGTAAGACTGGATGTTGCATGATCTCCACCACTCAGGACACGATTAGAGCTGGTCATGGCCAATAAATTACCTCCCTTTCACCATCTGGATGGGTTTGTTTGCTAGAGAGAAGAAAAAGTTTAGGGTTAGATCAAGGGAGTCTAAAGAGTAATAAGAAGTTTTTTCCTTGTGTATGAATGACTCTAAGAGTTTTTGAGGAATGCAAAGGCCCTTTCGTACAGTACTTCATATCCACTTTTCCAGAAGAAGGGGGTCCTCTAGGTAAAGTCAAGCTGACAGCTAATGTTAGCATCTGGTATCTAATAATTTAAGGGTTTGGCTGAATGGCATTTCAGAGATCAAATGAAAGTAGATGCCTCTGACAAGCAGTATTTCGATGGGTTTACTACTTACAATGGATCCCTGGGACAGAATGAATTTGAAAGAGTTAGGGCTTGGATTTTTAAATCTAAAAACTGAAGAGTTCATTTTTTTTGCAGTGTGCTAAATGGCTCTGACTGATGGCAAGAAGGCAGGCAGTATTCACTGTTTCGGAAGAGATGGTTCCCTTGGCTAGAATGGAAAGGTTAAAGTTAGGAACGGTGTCAGGATTTGCTAATCCAGAAAGATGTAGATGTTTAGAGTTAGGCAGAAGTTCTGTGTCAACTCTAGCCAGTATGAGATGAATTCTTTCATTGCTGGGGTAGCTCCCCTACATTTAATTACACTGAGATTTAGAATAAAGTAGTATAAAATATAAAATAAACTCTTTGCTGATTGATAATGGGCCTGAGAGTAGGAAGAGGTAAGGTATTTTTTAAGTCCCATGCCTTAAGTACATATTTTCTGAGGAGATGGAACCCTGGGCTATAATTAAGTTTAGAGTTAGGCCTACTGGTTGTATGTCAAAAGCAGAGATCCTGACTTAATGCTCAGTGCTGCATGTCCCATGGTGAAGAACTGCATGCTGCTGTCATTTGTGGCTGATTGTTTATGCTTCCTTTCACTACTCAGGTAGTTCTGCTAGCTATAATGAAGGCAAGAGCTGGTTAAAGAGTCAAAACTCACAGGCTGAAGAAATTATCTCCTTGAACTCTGTGCACTACAGAGGTTTTTTTATTTATTCCACAAAACCGCTATACTAAATAGAACTTGTTTCAGCAAGAGTCACCAAACCAACTTATGCCCAGTGTATTAAATCTCATACTTAAGACTGAATGCATGGATATAATTCTAGAACTAGTTCAAAGTTTAGGTAACAAGGCAGATGTCAGAAATTGCTCTCAAAATAAGCAATGAAAGTCACCAGGCTTCTTTTTAGCTTTGAGATGTCTCTAAGCAAAGGAAAGTGTTTGGAGAAAAATGTTTCTCAAGTTACTGCCAGACACTGTTGAGCACTGCTGTTTTCTTGGGTTCCTTGCAAGTTTTTAGGTCTTGTTCAGGCAGTAGCTTCTTAGTTAAGTGTACATCAAGCCTTTGTTCTAATTTTGATTTCAGAGAAAACAGAAAAATATAGTTTCAGGGTTTGTACTAGCTTTCAGCCTCTGCTCAATACTAAGGAAACAGAACAAGTCATTCTCAGAGACTGAGAGTATGCTGTAACTTACAGGTCTAGGGGAATGTGCTTAAGTTTATGGTATTGTAATGTGTAATAGCTTTTATTCAAAACTGATAACATTCTCGTCTTTATTTGCTTAATATAACACATGCAAATACACTAGCAAGCAATTAAGTTTTTATGTATGTTGATTTTTGTAATCAACTGCAAAACCACATTTCTGTTATGAGAATGTTTTTCTTTACAATTAAGGTCTTACCATATTTGACCTGAGAATTCCTGAAAATGAACATACTCACGAAGGAATAACCAAATGGTTTCAAAATCTACTAATCCTGTCTATGACTTCATCACCAACCTTCCTCACAAAGCACACCCAACAAGCCACAGAGTAAAGAAGAAAAAAGAAAGGAAGCATTCTTTACTTGGTTGCATATATTTTTCATATAAACTATTGTTCTAGTCCGTCTATAGCACCAAAAAAATGGCTTTATTATCTACTTCCACTCATAAAAGAAACACTGTCCCAGTTAGAGCTTATCTGAATTTATGAGCTATAGATATCACAGCCTTTCAGAAGAGAAAGGTGAAGCATTGATGTCACATACAGTGATGATGTCGCAGAAACACTATCTCTGCCTTCTGTTGTTAGGGAGATAGACATCCAGCTGCTCTCCTGTGTGATCTTCACTGAAGACAAGTTTAGGAACTGATCTCCAAGCTGTTTTGGAGAAGTTCAGTTCCAAGAAACCTTTTTTAACTGAGGACTTGAAATGATCATGTTTGTTTCATTTGGGTTGTTTTTGAACAAAAGCATGTAGGTCACCGGAAGACAGGACACAGCCTGTTGAGATGCAACCAAGACAATGTTGTACAGAAGAGCACGTGCACAGATATATATTAAAAAAAACCAACCAAACAAAAAAGAATATCAGGCCTTTTTTGTTTTCTCGTGATCTTATTGATGAGAATTGAACTATGGGCACACTAGGGCAAAGGAACCATCTGTCGTAGTTGAGGCTCTGGTTTCAGAAACAAAGTAAACGAGGAAAGAAAAACCTGCAGGGTTCACACCAGACTTGATCACATTTCTGCAGGTTTCAGATAACTGATTTCTGCATTCTCTAAAAACTGTTCTATTGCTGAAATTGCACCACAGGCAATAAGGAAGATCTATGCTGCATTTGCAAGTGAAATGAATAGGCACAAAGCATGCTACACTTTTATCTTTGTAATTCATCATATTAAAACTAATCATGGCAGGTGTAATTACATGAGCACCAAAAGTAAATAAGTAAGCAAATAAATAAATAGCTCTCAAATTTTCCTAAGCGTTTCTGCTTTTCCTAAGCGTAATAAATCTATGGATGGAGAGGAGGTTGCAGTCTTCCTTACAGCAGAAGATATTTTGGGAAGAAAATGCTAGTTAGGAAAACTGCTAAGATTCTCTTATCACAGAGAGAAAGGAAGAGAAAGGAAGAGAAAGGAAGAGAAAGGAAGAGAAAGGAAGAGAAAGGAAGAGAAAGGAAGAGCATACATGACTTTATAGAGTCAGCAGTTTCTCAGTGTATAATCACTTCTGACAGAATAAGCCATACCTCTGTAGTATATTCCAAAATCAATTTTGTTTTTTGCAATTTGAGTCAACTCTATTCCAGCTGCAAAGATTGTGACAACAGCAAGTTATTTCACAGACTGAGGCTGACTACTCCATGCTACATTAGTGAACAGAATAAAGTCTTCCAAACATCTCACTTAAATCCATATCTATTTGGTACTGGCTTTTGCACTCTGTTCACACTGAGTACAAATTTAAGCATATCTTCATGTAATCATTGGAGGTCCTGAAACAGCAACTGCTATGAAGGTGAGTTTTCTTTCCTCAGAGAAAGGGAAACAACATCTTGAAAGTGGAAGCACAAAGGTAAACCTTTTTGTTGTTGCAAAATGTGTAGGTGTTACTGCAACACCTATATCAAATGAAAAACATTATCCTTTTAAAATTAATTTTCTTTCCCTTTAACTATGGCTAGGAGCTATGGATTTGAAAGAAAATACCAATAATTCTTCACAAGGAAAGCTGTATTTTAGGCAACGGAGAGTTTTTTCTTTTAAATTGACTGCTCTTATGTATGAAGAATTTCCTTAGAGTGGATACAAAGAAATGTGGAAGAGTGTCTGCCACCAAGGAGTTTATAAACAGGAGTATTTCACTGCTGCTTTGCTCCTTCATAGTAATGTACAGGGAGCAAGCTCCTATTTCTTTTTTTTCCCTATCTGCTGCTTTGCTGGCACACACTGAATTTTCACAATGAGCGAGAAGGCTGAAGCATGAAGCTGCACGCTGCAAGGTGGCAGTGAGAAAAGCCATGTGTCATATTGTGTATAATGATCACAGTCTTTCCAAAGTAAAAACATTCAGGAGATTCAAGGAGCTATTCTGGCAGGGGTGTCACTGAGCAAGTATGGTCCATGGTCTATCAGATAAACCCAACATTGTTGTGTCAGATCTTCATCAAGGCTTCTTCCACACACATACAGAAAGTAATTTTAAGCACTGCTCTCATCACAGTAAAAGTCACAAGAGAGGATGTTTCCTCTGACTCTTTTTAGAACTTGGGTGTAGACTGAAATCCCTAAAATAGATCATATACTGTGATCCAAGGTTAGCTGAATGCAAAAGATCAGCATTTTGCTGCTTTCTTTTCCTAGTGAAATTCCCTGCACCAGAGCAAAATGTTGTGGAAAGAAATTATGATATTTGAAGAATACCTTTCTGAAATACACGATGCCCCTGAAAATATGGTACTACTGCATTTTGGAGGTAATATTTAAAGTGTTAGTATTTAGTATCAACAAGAAGACATTCTATCTAAAAGATAACAGCACATCAAGCACAGAAAGGACTTTTTAGGATTTTTTGAATAGCCATATATCTGGACCCATAGTTTTCCTGGTATATAAATACATACATCTCTGAAATAAAGATAAAACTTCAAGGATGACAGACATTATAGATCCTAATGACTGATCATAGCTACAAAATGTGCCTGCATCCAAAAACCACAGAACTCCATATGTTACCAGAAAATTCTTAGCTTATCTGAACTTCAAGAAATATATTAAGACAACTATTTAAAATACTAAATATCTTCAGGCTGAGATCTTCAAAGTTCAAGAATCTGTTAGATTTTTCATGCTTAGCAGTTAACACCTACCATTGCAACCAGTAAGTAAAAAGCTTGAAAAACATATTTTTCAATCAAATATGTGTATGGTATGCCATCATTACATTTCCTGATGCTGCCTACAAATATGTTTGGCTCTCTCGGAATATATATTTCCACAGTTCTTTCACAAGAAAAATATGAGAATCAAACCTGACCTTTTTTTAAGGCTTAAAGAAACTCAAGAATATTGCTCACCCTGTCAGAACTAAATTAATTACTGTAAAACTTGAAGCTGGATAGTAGTTTTCAAATGAGGAATATTTACTGTTTGTCAATATATTTAGATGTTTTATGAAAGCAGTAAGTTTTCCATGGAGATATAAATAATTATAGTGTTTTCAGTTCAGACTTTGATAAGTTACTTGATCTGAATGCTAAATTCATAAAGCTAGTGATGATTCTTTGCTTTTGGATTTAACATTTCACTTCCTATTGCTCATCATGGTAGTGAGTATTGCTCACTGGGAACTAAGCTGTGCCTGAATATCTGCAGATGAAGGAATGTAGGAGAGAGATGAATGTCTTACTTATGGTAACCACCCAGGTTGAGCATTAATCCACGGTATGCAAATTGCAGAGTTAAATATCATCTGTACTAATCATTATATCTGAGGTTGACTGAACTGAAATCAATCTGTGGTATGTTGTGACATATTAGTGTTCATTGTCAGCTAATTTCAGATGAGAACTCTCACGACATGCTTGTGTCTCACATAAATAACCAGGTAATCTTTTCTGCGTAACCCTCACTTTTCTTAATTTTGCTCATTCTCTACTGGTGATGTTACCTTACTAAATGAGTACTGACTCAATTAGGACAAGTAAAGGCTGGATTTTTATGAACTTTCTTGGTATCTTGTTTTTAGTGATGCTCACAGGATATTTTCTAGACTGTTGACTGATTTGACGACTTTATTATCTAACTGATCCTATTGTTTAGGATCATTTCTAGAGATGCCCATACTGGAATACGCATACGTGAGCCTCATGGTTATGCAAATAACACGAAGAATATTTCTTTTGAGGTTTGTATAAGTACAAAATGTTGGTGTTTGTTACACATTCACTTTTAAAGGCCCTGGACCAAAATTTCAAAATACAATCTATCTGCTCATGATTAACTTTCTGTAACTTGCTGCACAGTAAAATAACCTCTGGGTATATATACGTTTGTCAGGCAATTTCATGCTTACAAATTACCCACAAAGAAATTTTTTGAGCACGGCAAACTTTTACACAAAAAAATAACCACATGTGATCGCGTTCTATTTTTGAGTGTTTTAAATAAGTTCTACCAAATCACCTTACATGTCACCATTTGTTTTAGCCAGTTACTAATAATGAATATTAGGCAGCCTCCAGTTTGCATCAGATACGTTAGAAGAATGCAAGACTGGACATACTCCAGTGATGTAATTATGGAAACAGTAACACAATAGCAGACAGAGGAAGAAATTAATCTAATATCTTTTATGTCTCTCTTTTTCTCTTTTTAAAATTTTTATATACTAGTACACACTAGAAGAATCCCCTTTCTCTCTGCTCATAGATCCCTCCTTACCTGCTGAAGCCAAGATGTATGGTGAGACTCAAAAGACAGTAAATGTCTGCCCCTGCCACACCCAATGCTGCTCTCAAGTCTCCCTGGGAAGGGAGAAGGCTCTTTGGTAGGGCTCCTGGTGGCTCCCTGAGGAGTGAGGGAAACCTTAGGTGACTGCAGCCAGCCCATAACTCCTGCAATCTGGTGCCCTCACGCTCTTTCCCAGTCACAGCTGCTTCACATTTCCCCTTTTAGCCCAGTAACGGCTCTCAAAAGGCAACTGGCTGAGAAGAACAAAAGCTCCAAATCCCTGCTTTTTCTTGTCAGGGGAAGAGGCTTCATGTGGAGCTGACTGCCTTTACTTAAAGGCTCTCTCTCTAAACCAACATACAGGAGGAGGTTGTCCCTAGACATTGTCCTTTGTCCTTTTTATCGTCATCCTCTCAATTTTATGTTACTTGGGATGATTAACACAGTGAAACATGTAAAATGTGAAACATTCCCAAACAGCAGTGTTGAAACAAAATCCCAAAGGTATCTGCTATGGCATAAGCAACCTCCTCAGAAAAAAAATAATTGAGCATATAGAAACTTGTGTAAAATCAGCACTAGGTAAGCCTAATCATAGCTGTGCTTGAAATCCTCTATTCTAGAAAATCAGGCTGATCAAATGAATTAAGCAGAACACCACAGGCTCCCTTCCTACATGGCACGGACTGGTGAATGAGCGTGACCTGGCAGTGACCAGGGCCACTAAGAAACCTCTTCACAAAGAAGATGCCTGAAAAATATGGACCAAAGTTTCAGGCTCCTTAGAGGATCTCCACTGGAGCCTTTTCAGGCTCTGTCTTCTATGAATGACATCAGTGGATGCTGCACTGGCATTTGGCCAGTGTCTGTGCCTTATGGCTTGGATTGCGGAGCACATGAGCATAGTTAGTGCTACTTAAGGGAACAATAACTAATCAGTTTAGGGAAGAGATGATAATACTTTCTGTAATTGAATGCATGCTTTACTCTCTTACCTAATCACATCCTCCTTTTTTCTCAAGAACACAGGAACACTTCACTGGAAACTGAATGGAGATGAAAATATAAAGTGGAATGAGAGCTGGATTTAAAGCTCATGTATAATCAAGCTGTATGAATGAGATGAAGTCTCAGTTCAGTCTCCTCCCCTCTCCCTGCTCAGCGGGTGCTGACACAAGAGCAGAATTTATTGCACAGTAACTATACTACAATTGCTATTTATAGGAGTCCCCTTTCAAGTTATAACATTAAGAAATTATATTTCAGGGCCAGATGTTCTATTTAATCACTCCTCTCCATTCTTCTTCTCCATTTTTGTAAAAGTTGTTAGAAAAATAGGATGGTGAACAACAAATTAACATAAGGCCCTGACCTGGATTTTGAGGGAGAAGTTGTTTTATTACCTGTCCTTTTCTTCTGTAATTTTCTCATCATTTCATGCTTCAGAAGGCCTGAGTTCAGGAAACTTTGATTTAAGAGCATTCATGCTTCCAGGTAACATTCTGAACTTGCTTTATGAAACCCATTTCAGAGGTTAATCTATAGCAACTCCTTCAATATAGACAGCAGGAGAAAGCTGTGTACTGGTTCTGACTTTGGTGGGACTGTCCATCCTAGAGTGTGCATACATGAAGAAAGCTGTTTGAAGATCTGACAACTGAAAATTAGGTATGCCACTGTTTGCTAGCCCATTTTAAATCCAGTTTCCTTCTTTTCAAGGGTGGGAAGGATAGGATGGGCAGGTACACAATGCTCATCAGCCTGAAAATGCAGTAAACAATAGCCAGAGCTATGCCTGCTTTTTGCACTGATTAAAAAACCCAAACAAACAAATATCCCCCCCGCCCCCAAAAAAAAAACCAAACCCAAAACAAAACCTAAACAAACAAAAACCCCAGCTTATATGAAATCTTATTTTTATTTCATCCCCAGAGAAGGAGAAATTCTTTCTCCAGTTCTCTGCAGAACAATTATCTATGAATTAAGGGAGCTTTTACCAAGTGAATCTAAAACATTAATTGCTATCCCTGGAGCTCCTAAACCCTCTCCTTGTGAACAGTGCCTTATTGCAAAATACTATTTTTATAGAAGATTTCCTAATCAATTGCATCTTTGTGATTTTAGTTCAGGCCATAGAGCATCAAAAAGGTCTGGGTTCTTTTTGACATTCCAGGAGGAAATGGCGGGAGGGAAACATTCAACTTTTAGAAAAAGCAATCAACAAAAGGATACCTTTTCTTCAACATTATGCACAGTAGAAACTGCCCTGTGAACTGCCCTGTAAAGACCTGTGAAGATATAAAACATCCAGCAGACATCAGTAAGAACGGGGAGTTTCCTTCTAATCTTCTTGTCAGGTGGTGTTTTCAATTAGCTGCAGATGATCTGACACAGTATCAGCTTCTGTGAGTTAAGGGCTTAACAAACAAGCCAAAGAGTGCAGTGGCATCAGAACTACTCTTAAGGCACAATCTCCAGACAGCAGGTACACTTCTGAAGGTCAGTGTGACATTTTTATCAGCACAATAGGCAAGTGGGAGCCAAAGATGCTGTATCAAGACAAAGAGAAGAGATCCAGAGATAAAACACTAAAATAAATATTTTCTCACTAATAAATAATATTGCATTTAAAGAAATAACTATGAGAAAAAGGTCTGTGGTTGGCCCAGTGCAGTGAACCAGTTCAGGAAATCCTGCTCGGATTAAGTTCTAAAATTTATGAACTAAATCAGTTGGAAGCATGGCAGAGAGATCATCCCACTCCCATAGCAGTGTGGCCCCCTAATTCTTTAGGCTTTTTCATTTAGCCTGAGCCTCTGAGTCCCAGAATGAGGAGAGGAGGGGCAAAGGATTTCCTTGTTTGCAACGATGCTGATTTGTTGACTCCAACTTGTCCTTGGAAGGTTGGATATAATCACAGACCCTGATATCTTTTTCCACAGAATTAAATTACAAAAAGAGATTAAGATAAAGGTGTGTTAACAGTGTACCTTAGACTTATTGCACTGGCTGCTATTGTGTTAAAAGACAGGGCTCTCATTTCTTTCTCTTTCTCTGGTGTGTTACATCATCCCTAGGACCTGGTCACTCTGCTATATGGTGAAATACATCTAAGAAGAGCATTAAGATCAGAAACTCTGGTATAAATTGAGAACGTGTGACTGCAGCATCATCAAAACCGTGCTAACCCATAGCACCTTACTCTCAGGAGTACAATTTCAGTCTTGGAAACATGATCCATAATTCAGTCCTGATCCTTCTCCTCAGCCCTTGCTTTCTGAAAGGGATAGTAAGAAGTCTACTGCTGTGATTTTGAGCTCTGCCTGCCTAAAGATTAAGATCGTATTTCATCCCTGTTCTTGAATGACTTTTGCAGTGGAATAAAATAAATATCTGCTTCCGTTAAACAATGCATGCAAAGCAATAAATCCTCTTCTGGTTACAAAAGGAGCAGGGATGGGTCCTACACTCATGCAGGAGGAAGACAGCAGAAGCAGCTGGATGAACGGATCTTACACATGAAGAGGCAAATAGTGTGCAATGGACAGTGTTGTTCTGTTGCTGTTGTACCGAGAATGGCGAGAAACGACACAATTCAAGTTCAGGAAAAATGGCTATTTAATTAATTATAAATTGGTTTATATAACTTGATTCACAAGAGTAGCATGGTAGTGTTGGTCCCTTGATCAACCACTTCCTAGAATGATTGGTGGAGGCTATACAACACCCATTTGAAAATATTTTCTTCAGTGTACCATAACAACACTGCACAACAAACTCCAGGGGCAATGATAAAGAATTAGTTTACAAAACTGTCTTCACTGTTTTCATCTAGCCTGCGTGTGAAAGCAATGCTCTCACAGAATATTGAGAAAAAGCTGAAGAATTTCTCTGCTTCTAACTTTTTAGCATCCACATTGTTCTGGGCAGAGAACCCAGAGGTTATGTTGGGCAATTCCTGGGGTTTTCCTGTGCAGGCAGCCAAACTGAGCACAGGGAAGCCATGCTCCAGAAGGAGGGGGAGCAGGAGGGATCTTCAACAAATGTTGCAGTGCTCAGCTGAAGCAACCTCTGCTTCCTCAGACAAGGTGAGTAGACATCATACAAGGCTTACAAGCAAATGCAAGTTTTTGGGCTTTAAAATTTCACGGGAAAGTAACCAGGGGTATGTATGAAGATATTTACCATCTTTGCATAACTGTTCAGCCCAGCCTAAATGCTCACCTTCTTTGGTATGTAAGAACCTATGCCATGTAAGAAATTAATTGTAGAAAAAAACAGCAGTGAAGAGCACACTAATTCAGTAGTGTTTTCATTTGAAGTTGGTAATCTCAAGCAGACTCAAGATAAAAAAATAGATAGCAAAATAGAAACTAATGACAATTTTCTGTTCATGTCCAAATATTTCTCAGGGAGAAAAGAAATCAGTTATGTCTGGACAAGAGTTCCCTTCCACTGTCCTATGTAAGACTGTCCTGCTTTACAGGAAAAAAAGATGAGTTTCGTCTTTTGTCTGAGAGCTGAACATTAAAAGAAACTTACAGTCGTCTATGTCATGGCTATGAAACTGATTGATACTTGATCTAAAGAAGAAAGTTTAAAGGAAAAATTACCTTTATACCTTATGAGCCCAGATGTTTGAAGGGACAGAACTGAGAGCGGAGGTAGTGCTACATGAAACACAGCAACAGAGGCGTGTCAGGACAAAGAGATGTGTTGTTTGACTTGGTCCACAGAAGCTCAATACAAAATACAAAAACAAAATTAGGAATTGCAGTGTTGAGACTGCAAGCAGTGCTGGCTGTGCTGATGCTAGACAAGGCTGCCAGATGGACCCAAAGCTGCATATGCTTATTGCCCACAAATGAGTTTTCAAATCAAGTGATACACTACCAAAGCCAAAATCTGGAAGGCCACAAAAGTCTCTGACCCCTGCATGCTCAGGGTGCTCCCTGTGCAGCAGCCATGTGCTGGCAGACACTATGTATGAAAGCAGCCCAGTAGAGGTGTTAACAGCAAACCGTCTCTTTCCATCTCACTTCCCTAAGGACTGTGAACAAACACACAGTAGCCAAATTGCCCAAAACCTAAATTTTTAGCCTAGACTAAACATCTGACCATTACTCAGCCAAGGGTGGTTGGTATTACCTGTTCTTCTGCGGCTGCTACCTTAAGTGTAAACCCACAGAGCTTTCACAGGAACCCACAGAAGTGACTCCCTCTCTAAAACACAGTGTGAGCCTCTCCAGCAGTAATAGCAGCTTTACTTACCCATGCTTGGGACTGTGCTGATTAAACAAAGACTATGAAAAGGGAAAGGTGCTGTTCAGGAGCACCAGAGCAGGCCTCAGATTTATTGCAAGTTATTGTAGACAACATACCAAATAAATAACTACATAAACAAATCAAGTTTCATCTTTAGGGATTTAGGTTTCCTACAAAAAATCTTGGTTTGCATTACTGAGTGCTTTACTGCTTCAATTTCCTCACTTCTCAGGGTCCCTCATTTCCTCCTGAATGCTAACCCAGTTCTCTTTTGAAGCGACAACACTTCTTTAAGTTTGTGAAATGGGCTCATCTGGTATTCTGTGTGCAAACCTGAGTCTTCAATTATTCTCCATAACCTCCAGCTTCTCTTTCTTAAGAAGAGGGGTGCCTTTATGATGCTGTGTCCCCTATCCCTTTATGCCAGACATGAACCCTGTGCCTTTCTGTGCCTTTAAGCTGGGTCTGAGAGAAAGGGGGAGAAGCCGAGCAAATTCTTCAGTGCAGTGTGTGTTCAAGGACTCACAGACTCCCCCGCGCTCTCACCGCTGCAGAGCCAAGGATGCACCTTCCTGCTTTTCCCCAGCTCTTGGCTCCTTTTTTCTCAGGAGAGAGACCGAGAGTTAAAATTTTTTGCTTTTTAGCTAGCCTGCTAGCTGAGGCAAGAAACTTTTCCTGGGACTGTGGCTTTTCCTTCTTCTCCTGGAACTGTTCAGCTCCAGTCCAGAACACCGTCCCCAGGAGGCCCCACACCGCGGGCTGGAGGGGCCCACGCCGCATCCCAGCTCCAGAGAGAGCAGAGCCACACCTACAGAAAGGACTCTGAATCTACCAGGACAACAGGTCTTATTATTTAACATTATTCATTCTCTCGTTCCTGCATGCACCCTGCTTGTTAAATAAAGAGCTTTTTTTTCACTTTCCTCCAAGAAATTTCTTTCTGAACGTGGTGGGGGAGGGGCTGCTGACACCTGCCTTCTGTTGGAGGATACGTTCATTTCAGATATTTCCTCCCAATTTGTCTCAAACTGAGACAACCTGATAATTTTTCTTACAGCAATCAAATCAAGCATTTTACTGAGACCGAAGCAAATTAGATTTAACGCATTTTCTTTTCCTAGAAAATTTAATTTTCTCTAATGTCTTAACTACCGACCAAAAACAAGTCTAAAGGGGCATCCCTTCCTTGGATCAGGGTTTCTTTTGGTCAATAAACCTTCCACCTGTTGCATCAAGGAAAAAGCTGGCCTTATATTTATTTAAGAATCTGTTTCTCACTACATACCTGGAAGGTTACAGTCTTCTGTAGAAATTTTTTAAACACAATTTCCACACACTTGACTCCTCATCCCCCCATCACAGTTACAACCAAAATTCCCCACAATTATTCTGCAGTTTGGCAATGTCATGTCCATGTTTTACCTGTTATATCTTGCAATTACTGTCATTATCTTGAATTCCTCTAGAGCCCCACTCTTGAACTCTTAGGTTGGCCTTGGCTGCCAGCCAGGTTCCTACCAAGCTGCTCTCTTACTTCCCCTCCTCAGCAGTTTAGGGGGAGAAAATAAGATTAAAAACTTGTGGTTCACAAAAAAGATAGTTTAAAGAAGAAAAGCTAAGGCACATGGAAGCATAGCAAAAAAAAAAAGATTTATTCTCTACTTCCCACCAGCAGGTAACGTCCAGTCACTTCCTCAGAAGCGGAGCTCCAGCACGCATAGCAGTTGCTTTGGAAGGCAAACACCTTAATATTGAATTTTAATTATAAATGTCCCCCTTCTCCTTTCTTTTACCTTTTATTGCTCAGGACAAGATCGTGTATGCTATGGGATATGGCTTTACACAGTTTGGGTCTTCTGTCCTGGTTGTGTCCCCTCTAAACCTCTGGCCCACTCCCAGCCCCCTGGCCTTTGTGGGCAAGGTTGATGCTCTGCTAGCATTGCTCAGCAATGACCAAAACACTGGTGTGTTATCAACACCCTTCTAGCTACAAATACAAAGCGCAGCACTAAGAGGGCCGCTCTGGGGAAAATTAACTCTGTCACAGAGACCCAATATAATATTATAGCATGAAATGTTGCTCACACAACCTAAACAGCAGTTACCAGCTCAGACCGAATTTAAAGTACATGTCTCTGGGTAAAAGTTGTAAGAAACTAAGGTGTGAAAGGGTGGATCAAAAAAAGACCAGAGCAGCCCAGATTCATACCTATCACTGCAGCTAAGAGCAGAAGTTTGTAGGAGTGGTGTAAGAACTGGGAGAAATATTGAGTAGTCATTTCCCTTGTATGAAGAAGTCCATGGCCTTCTTGAGGCAAACCAGTATGTGTGGAGAGTAATCAACAGACCTATTCTCCCTCACTTTTAAGGTCCCTAGTATGCAGTGGCCCAAAACATTAACAATCAGTTTCACTATGTAAATATGCATTGTTTGCAAACTGCTTCCTTTACCTGAACAATCTCAATGAGAACTCCCTAAATTTTGGATTGCAATAAACAAAATCAGCATTCCAGATGCAGTACCTCCATACTTTTTATGATTTTATGGTGTGCTGTCATATCTTTAGTCATTCTCTTCCAAGCCAAGGACTCCAGCCGTGCTGAGATTTTTCTCTATGGAACTGGTTCCAAGCCCATGGAGCAGCTTTGTTGCCTTTTTAGTGCCTTTCTTAATTTGTCTGCATCATTTTAACATCTCCAGTATAGTTTGATTCATTTTTTTCCCCACAATCTCTTAAAGTATCTGTGGGATAATTTATAGGAAGCTTACTCTGTACATTTCACACTGATGACTTCCATAAAATTTACATTAAAGTGACATACCAAGCTGCACAATTTTAGGGCACTTAAGACATGGAACTGACTCATTTGAGATTACGTATTTACAGTATAAATATTTATCAGAAAATATGTTTATTTAAGAGGCAGTAGTAAGATTCTTCTGATCATTTTAAATATCATATTGTCTCTTGAGTGTTTGTGTATTCACAACAACTTCCTTTTCAAGTTACTAGCTTTTAAAGGAATCCTACATAGTCTGCTACTTTCTGAATACTGTGCAAGGCATTTTGTGTCTGACTCAGACTCATATCTTGTATATATGGCGATGCTTCTCGTCAGTTCAGGGACATTCTTGGAAGAATCCCATCGGTTATGATCCCAGAGACAAGAGAGGTCCAGGAGGGATTTTTAAGGATCACCTTTTCCAAGTTCAAGAGTTGCACATCCTGATGAACAAGAAATCAATCAAAGGTAGCAGGAGGCCTGCAGGTATGAACAAGGAGCTCCTAACAGTAGAGGTGGAAGTGGGGAGAGATGACTTGGGAGAAACACAGACACATTCTCTGCATGCACAAGTAGGAAAGCTAAAGTCCACCTAGACTGAAATCTGGAGAGAGGGGCTTCTGCAGGTACATTGACAGCAAAAGGAAAAGTAGGGGAAATGCGCACTGATGCTGAAGAGGAGGAGGAGACTGAGGTACTCAATGGCTTCCACACCCCAGTTACAGACAGAAGGTAATACCAGCCTTCAGGGATCCCAGGTCCTGGAGAACAGCTGGAAAGTTCACAGCAAGTAAGGTGGAGGAGGATCAGGTTAGTGAACCTTTCAATTAGCTGCACACAAGTCCATGGGACCTGACGAGATAGACCTGCAAACGCCAAGGAAGCTGCCTGAGGAAGTAATGCCACTGTCAATTATCTTCAGGAGGTCATAGTAATTTGGAGAGATTTCTGAGGACTGGAAGGAAGTGATCCCTCCAACTTTCAAGAAGGGCAGGAAGGAGAATCCAGGGAACCAGAGGGTAGTAAACGTCACCTCAGTCACTGGAAAGGTGACAAAGCAAATAATCCTGCAAATATTTCCAAATATTTGTAAGGCAAGAAAGTAATTTGGAATATTCAGCATGGATTTATGAAGGGGAAATGATATACGTACAAACTGATGTTATCGTACAATAATATGATGACTTCAGTAGATGCGATAAGAGCAATAAATAGATTTTCTTTACCCTGATTTTAGGGACACTTTTGTCACTGTCCCCATAATATCCCCACTGACAAAATTATGAAACACGGAGTAGACACTTGGACAGTGAGACAGACTGAAAATGGTCTAAAATGTCGCTTTTATTAAAAAGCTGTGATCAGCAGCACTAAGTCCATCCAAAAGCCAGTCACTAGTGGTGAGGGGTCAATACAGCCAATACTGTTCAACAGCTTCATGAATGACCTGGATGATCAGAATCAGCCCACCCCTGACAAGTATGATGGAAAAATAAGAAGTAGCTGATATAGCAGAGGGTTGTGCCGCCACTCCCCCACGGTCTGGAGAAATTAGTTGACAGGAACTTCATTGTTGATATCTTGTTGATGTAGTTCAACAGGTGAAGTGCAAAATCCTGCATCCAGGGAGTAACAAACTCATGCCGCATATACACTGGAGCCAACTGTATGGAAAGCAGATTGACAGAAAATATCCCAAGAGTCCTGGTGGACAAGAAGGTGACGATGAGCCAGCAACATGCATTTTTATCAAAGAAGGCCTACATCCTGGGCTGCATGATGGAAAACACTGTCAAGTAGGTGATTCCTACCCTCTATTTATCACTGATGAAACACATCTGGAGTTCTGGATCCCAATCTGAGCTCTGCAGTGCAAGAGACATGGACATACTTCACTGAGTCCATCACAGGCCATGGGGATGATTAAGGTACAAGGACATGTGACACATGAGGAGAGGCTGAGACAGCTGGGACTGTTTAGCCTGGAGAAGAAAAGTCTCAGAAGGATCTTATCAACAAATATAAATTCCTGATGGGAAACAGTAAAGAAGATGGAGCCAGTAAAGAAGATGGAGACACTTCTCAGTGTCAAGGGCAAGGGACAATACTTACAGGAAGCAGAAAATTCTATTTAAACATAAGAAAAAACAGGTTGACATTTTTTGTTTGGTTCGTTTTGTTTTGTTTTACTGTGCAGGCAGTCAAACACCTGGAACACATTGCTTGGAGAGGCTGTGAAGCCTCCATGAAGATATTCAAACTACAGCTAAACATGGCCTTGCACTACCTGCACTAGTTCACGGTGCTTTGAAGAGGAGAACTGAAGTAGATAATCCTCAGAGATGTTTTCCTACCTCATCCATTCTGTGACTCTGTGAATGTCAAGATCTTCCAGTTATATCTGATCTAATAAATTAAAAAGAAGATTGCATATAAAATATCTCCATAAATGTATTTATCTCTGACTTCAATAATCACAGTTCAGTCAAGTTTATACTGTAATTCTTTCCATGGGGTTCTTCCACATAAAAATTGCTATTTTCTCCAAATATTAAGGACATACTACTTTGTCCCCTAGAGATTTCTTCTGTGTCACTGTATTTTTATATCACATAATTTTACCCCAGATAACTATAGGAAACTTAATGTAAGAAACTACCTGGGTTACTAGAATGAGTTGGGCCACTGACACAAAGGTAATACAGCCTTAACTGAACACTTAGTGTGATATATATTCATTTCCTTGGTTTCTGAAGTGCTGCCATTATGAAACATCTTTAAATTATTCATACATCTGCTTTAAGAGATGAGACCATTTGGTATAATGCTAATTGCTGCCAAAGAAGGGTCCCTCAAGTTACCAACCTCTCTCCATTATCCTTTTTTCAAACCTAATACTTCAAAACCTAAGGTGCATATGTAAATATAGATAAATATTTCACTCCCATTAGTTTAATGGAGAAATTGATGGACAATTTCACTCAGTCTTCATTTCTCCCTTTTGCTTGACTCAGATTCATCCAAATTCATTTAAAAGTTACTGGCCTTTTGGTTCTATCCATTATCTCCTTCCAAACACAAGGAGATATGGAATTATTACACAAATATATAAAATATATGGAGAAAAATTCAATTTTGGTAAATATCAGCTGCTATTCTGTCCATCTGATCACTATCAGCTGTCTGCCAGTGCAGAAACTTTTTTTTTGTTGTTATATAAGATAAGAATGTTTATAGCAGCAACAAGGCTCATAGTAGTTATTAATAGATCAAAACCAAAAACTGTCAAGAGCTGTAATCATTTTGTACCTGTTTGGACTGTAGGTCACCAATCTTGTAATGACTGCTCTGTTCCAATGAACATGAAGAACCAGAGCATTAGCAGGGCAAGGCAGGAAGCTGAAAAATGTGAAGATGTGCTACTGAAAAACTCTGGGTGAGATCCAGTTTGGAATGAGGGCACCTGAAATTAGTTTCCTGTATGTGCACTGGCTGTCTAAGCACCTATTAGTCTGAATGGACTGCTACTCAGTGCAGTTAATGGGCCTGAAAAGTGCTCAGCATGCACTAAAGTAGATGTTTGTTGGATAGCCATTTGAATCTCACCCTCCGGAAAACGAGGACAGACTAGGACCAAACGATGAGCTGGTTTGGGTTTACAGTGTGCACCAAGTACTCCAGGCAGCATGAAGCATACTAGCTCCCAAAAGTCCTTCAGGTGAGAACACCTGAAAAATATAACTTTGTGGAAAAGATTAATTATTTTCCCATTATCTTCTAACACATCAAAGTGAGACACCTGTGAAAACAGTTAGTTAGGCAGTAGGTGCCACTCATCATAGACAAGCTGAGAGTTCAGCCTCATGAGGAAAGGAGCAACGACCTGGGCCGCTCCTAGCCCTCCACCATTGTAAATAATCCCAAGGGAACTTAGATCCTTTCCTAGAAGTGAGAAAGGCCACACCTAAGCATGATTTTCTAGGTCCGGTGCCCTGTGATAACACTTCACCTTATGGGAAGTTAAAAACTCTCAGAAGATGTGAGCAAATGAACAGCTATGTGACCGTTTCAAACCACTGCAAAGAGAAAGTGGAATTTCACTAAAGACAACATTGGTGTGACTAATATCCATAGCACAACACTGAAGAAATAGTGGTTGCAAACCTCCCGTTGGTGACTCCTGCATTGTGCCCCTCAATCTTCCTTGCTTGACTCAACAGTGATGGATTTAAGAGAGGAACAGCTTGAGATTTCACGCACTTAGCCACAGAAACAGGCAAAACAGCTGTGGCTGCACTCCCAGAAGACCTCCACGTCTTTGTACAGCTCCTTTGCAATGCAACATCTTTGCAATGGAATCTGGCCTCATTTGTGGCTCCGTGATCTCCAGCTCTGCGGCCTCTGCCCCTGTTCTCCTATGTGAGATCATAAACCCGGAACTGAAAGCTTCACATAACTGTACAGATGCCACATGCTAGGAGAGCTGCCATGCAGTCTGCCAGAAATTCACTGGACTCCTTCTACTTTGATATCTGAGTCTATTGGCTGCTGTTGGGCCAATTCACTCCCTGCCGACCAGAAACCATGCAGTGCAGGGTAAAAAACCAAACTTCTCATGCAATTGCCACTACATCTGGGCCAAGACTGTAAACTATAGAATAAAGAACTCTAGTATAAAGTTTCAAGTATCCCAACACCTGCACTATGGCAATCCCTGCTTAAATATGTTCAGTGAATAATTCTGCATGGAGTACATTGCCTCCAAATGTTCTCCAAAGTGTTTAATATGCACATGAAGAGATGTCTTCTGTTGGGTTTCTGCCTAAGTAGCAAGGCAACTTTTTCTTCTTGGACTTCTGATACAGATCTTGAGTATGAAATTATTTCAGATGTCTTTGGCAGCTCCTCTTGCTTATTTGCAAGTTATATAATAAATTAATTTTTCATATTTTTTACTGATAGAGCTAAGCTATTCACAGATTTCAGCTTTGGCTAAAGTTAGCTGGAAATAATTTTAGCTGAAATATTTTTCACTGAGAAATACAATTGCATCAAATAAGGAAATCTTGTAGATTGTTTCAATTTTATTGTGGAGAGAAGAGGGAAAAATGTTCAGACACTGTCAAAATATTTTGTCATTTTCTTATAAAGGGATTTTAAAAATTTGTTTTATTTTGTATGGAATACTGTAACATAACATTTAAAATTGTCAAACATCAGAGCATTTTTGTCAAAATAAAATATTTTCATCAACTCCAAATGATGTTGGGTGGGTTTTGGGTTTTTTTTTTTTTTGACATTATGAAATTTTGAAATGTGTTTTAGGCTATCTTTTCAACATGAAATATACCATATAGAACATTCACCTACAGTTCAGCAGTGCTGAGCATGCCCCTCTCCAAAGGACAACAGGGTCAAGGAACCACCAAAGACAGCTGTAAGATGCATGTGACTCCTGGTATTTGAACATGCCATCGGTTATAGTTGTGAGAAGTTGCACCTGATTTCAGACAAGCATTTTAAGAGAGAGAACAATATGTCAAGATGGTGCCAGAACAAAAAAAAGGTGCACAGATTAACAGAGAAGCTGGTGCAGGTGAAGGGCAGCACAAAACTGGTATAATTATTTGTATAGAAAGATTTAGTCTGACATTGTGAGACAGCTGTGAAAACCTCATGTCACTGTTATACATTCCAGAAGAGTTATATAGCTTCCAAAACACAATAATTAAATTAGACAGGAGTCCAGAAACACTGAAGTAAAACAAAAATGTGTAGTGCTACAGGGGTACTATGTCAAAAAAAAACCTGCTTATATGCATTTGGAAATACATGCCAAAGAAACAATTATCTTTGTATTTATCCATACTGTTTTTTTCATATGTCTCAAACTGAAGCATGTGGTGAAAAGTATATATGCAGCAGTATGATGTGATAATTACCCTGAGAAGATAGAATAGACATATAAAAACACTAATTAATTTTATACCGAATAGAAACAAGCATTCTGCATCAGCAGTCAGCAGCTACAATCCTTAAGGAATGAATGTGAAAATACTACTGGTGTCATGATTATTTATAGACTTACAGACATATACACATGCCTATGTGTCAGATGTTTCTAAAGGCTTTTTTAAATTATGGCTGTCTGTCTTACTGGCATGAGCAGTCTTGTCTGCCGGCATTTTTCCCATGAACAGCAATAAGGGCATCCTGCAGCCATCACCAAGGCCCACAGGTTGTTACCAGAAAACAAATGGCCATATTCTAAGCAATTCATCAAGATTATGTTCCATTCATTACACTACACCTCATATTAGTAGTAAAAATTCCTTTGAGAGCTCAAAATTCATTGAAACATAAAACATACATTTATATAGTAAGCCAAATAAATTATTTGGGCCAGGATTCATCCCAACTAACTTTAACTAGAAAACCAGTCACTCTGGTCTCTCTTTATAGTAAAAGAATAAAAAACACTGCAATAGAAAATACAGGAGGGTCCAGGAAAGATCTATGCCAGGACCTGGGGTGCACCTCTCCCTGTTGGCTGCATTGCAAACCTGAAGTGACTGCACCTAAGATATGGTGTGAATCCCATCCTCAGTGCCATTTCTGGAGTCTGTTTGGAAGCACAATTTCTCTGAACTCTTTTAGAAGCCTTATTTGACTTACTTCCAGTCATATACTCCAGAAATAGCTTTTGAATACTGAAAGGTAAATATGCATGTAACTACTTGGGTTCAGGAGGAGGCTCCTCTGGAAGTGCCCAGCCTGAGTTATTGGGCTCCACAAACCCTGACTGCCTGCTTTGGTCTGTTGTTTACTGCCTCAACTCATGGTGATAGGATGTCACTTTAATTCAGAGATGCAGATTTGGATAAAGCTGCTAATGACAGTGTAAACATCTTGCTTTTGTTTTACTTCTAGAACAGTTACACATGAGCTGAGTAATGGAAACAACATCTTTAACCTGTGTAAAAGGCGGAATACATAGGGCAGCTTAGTTATCTGGCCCATGGATTCTTCTACTCCACTTCTGCTGCCCTGCAGGTCTCCAGTTGGCTTGGGCTGCTTCCCAGATAGCCTCACAGTCTGAAAAGGAAGACTCATTAGCATCTGACTCTTTTCACTTCTAGTCTCCCAGGCACAAACTGTTCTAAATAGCTTTCTCCTTCAGTAACAAACCCAGAGACAAATAACTTCAAAAGATTCAGACCGCAACATGTGTTAATATTAATGGGTAGTAAATAAAAGGGACTTTCAACTAGGTAATGAATACCTAATATTATTTAACCAAAAGCGATGCCTTTTCTTAATTACCACAGTTACGTGCATTTTTTTAAAGCAGAAAATTGTAAAACTAGGGAGAAATTGAAGTGTGAAATCCCCAAAACCCCTAATTGTTTTGCAAAGGAAAAGAATTCTTGAAGAGCTTGAGAACACAGAATATATTGTACCCATTGAATTGAAACCATGTTCCCTGATTCAGGGGTCCACAGTAGAGGTCACCTTGCAAATATCCCAGAGGGGAATCAATAGTTTGATTGTTCGCTAAGACCTGTTATGTTAAAAAAAAAAAAGACCTTCTGTTCTGTGGATCTTTAAAACAAGGTACACACACCTCCTACTGCATATGTTTTCACCAGACTGAGCAGACAACCACCACAGTATTGCTGCTTATATTTGCTCAGAATTTCAACAAGATGGAAAATTCCTCTCTGTTCCGTGCCTGAAAATTTTCCTTCTTGCAACAGGGTTCTTAGATCCATGGCAATACTGTCTCTTCTGCAAAGCCTCAAAGCAGGAAAAACGACCATTAATGGCAAAAGACACACAGCTTGACTATTGAGCTGCTGCCATTTATGACATCTTTAGTTTCAGGGAACTCTAACAACTCTATTAAAAAAAAAAAGCTGAAAGATAAAGTAAAAGACTTTCCCTACAATGAGAAGCTTGATGACTGAGAAGTTTTGAGCGGAGTATCAATTACTCATCTCATACAATTTTACGTAATGACATGTCCTGGGTGGTTTGTATCTATGCACCTTATTATTGCAAGGAAGGAAATTTTCAGGTACCAGCCATGTAGGACATTTCACATTTGAATGTAAAGACAGTTATCATATGTCGAGGCAGCTGAAATGGCATGAAACTGAGGTTTTCATAGCCAAAATCCACTCAGTGAAGGACTACCTAGTGTTCTACACATATGCAAAACTAATTAAGCATTGCATAGTATCAATTAAAGATGGGACTTACCTGTTGCAATACCTACTGTAGCTACACCTGTACTAGTTGCCTGATGCTTCCTTTACAAATATGTTCTTCCAAAAAATGATTGATTGTACCTCACCCAAAATACATCAGATGAAATGAGGTTTAAAGCACATTTCTTTCTCCTGACTATAAACAGTTCTTATAGCAACAAGCTCAGATGAACGTGTCTAGGTAGTGAGTGAGATGAATGCCATCACAGGCCACTACGACAAGGAATTCTCTAGCAGCAGCAGGGAATAATGACAGATTATCCATCTAGAAGCATTTGGAGATTATATGAACAAAGGTATAGTTGACTGCTTTATTGAATTTCTCTTGTAAGACACATGATCTTTTTGCCTTACCGGGTTCAGAGAAGAGCTCTTGCCGCAGAGGTTAAGGAGGGTGTGCTTCTGACATGCAGTATCTTTACTCTCAGGAATCAGAGGGTTTTGCTTCAATTTTCCACTGAGGCTAGATAATAAAGTATTAATAAAGCTTTTTTCCTTTTCCTTCTTTTTCATCTAAACTGCACAGTGTAGATATGTAGAGCTGTATTGAAATACTTTGAAAATTCTGAATACATAAAGGTTGCTGCAGGTTTTTTGGTAGTACAATGAAGAAAACCAGGAAGTTGTCATCCAACTCTGCATGGTCTTAGCCTTCATCCTGGATACAAAATCTGACCCTGTTCTGAAAACTTTATCATTATGAAAGATGTAGCATTGACGTTGCAGGAAAAGAGCTTCTGATGCAAAACCAGTGACCTGACACAACTGTTAATAAAAAGTCCACTTTAATGATTCAATTGCAATGAGTACCCTTCATAAGCAATTTAAAAGGAAGCCTGTAACAGTATTAAAACCCAAATGAGATTTTAATGCATGACACCTGCATTCTGAGGGCTCAGAAGACACAAGAAAAAATTACTGGATCTCTAAGCGGGATAAAATTAATTGCCTGATGTACTATGACACAGATCAATATACCCACCAGATTTCTGAATGGCTTGAGTTTTCAGAATTAGTTTCCATCGTACATATATTAGTTGAGCTACCTGTTCTCAGGGGACACCCAAATTGTTTTGGGGATATATGCTCATTTCTCAATTGCAATCATGGTTCACATCCCTTCCATTATTTCATAGCCACCCTTGTTGTATAAAAGGTGGCTGAAAACACAGTTACAATAAAGAAGAAACAGCAAGATTAGTTAGAAGGTCAGTGTAAAATTTAGAAAAAGAATATTTCAATTAAAGGTACTGTGTGAATGCCAAGCTGAAGAGAAAATGTTGGTGGAGATTAATTTGACAGCGGGAAAGCAAATTTTACTCTTCAATTGACTAAGCAAGAAAATGATGCAGATGAGAGTTGAGGAAGTTTTCCACAATAGCATGGAAATATACATTTAGAAATTATTACGCCAACACTGTGAGCTTAGCCTAAGTCTGAACCTGTGTCTATCCTTATCTCCTCCCTCTTAACACAACTGTAATTAACATATCTCAGCTTGCAGCAGGTTTGCTGTCAAAGCTAAATTTGTTGGAGTTGTCAGTAAGCTGAAGGCCAGAGCTGCTGTTCAGGGTGGACTTGATGGGCTGTGGGCTGAAGGGAACTTCATGAACCTTAAGAAAAGCAAATGCAGAGTCCTGTACCTGGGATGCTGTAACTCCATGCAGGAGTACAGGTTGTGGGCCAACTGACTAAAGGGTGGTCAGGCAGAAAAAGGCCCTGAAGGTGCTGCGGCAAGCTCAGGACAAGCAAACTTTGCAGCAAAAATCAACATCCTCCTGAGCTGCATGAGGAAGAGCACATCCAGCAGGCTGAGGGAGGTGATTCTTCCCGGTAATCTGCTCCAGCAAGGCAGTGAGAGTGCTGGGTCCTGATCTGGGCTCCCCAGTACAGGGGAGAAAATGAAAACACAGACCTTTGGAAATGCACTTTGAGCACAAGGTGTGGAGCACAGGACATAGGAGTTCAGACTGAGAGGGCTGGATTTCTTCAGATGGGAGAAGAGAAAGCTCAGAAAGGTCTTACTGCTGTCTGCAACTACCTAAAGGAACAGTGCCGAGCAGCCAGAGCCAGTTTGTTCTCAGAGGTGCATAGTGGACGTACAAGAAGCAGCATTCACAAGCAGAAACATGGGAAATTTCAACTCAGTATGAAGGGGAAAAAATATCACTATAAGAGTGGTCAAATACTGGTGCAGATTGCTCCAAAAGGCTGGGGAGGTGCTCAGAGCTCGATTGGACACACACAGCCTTGACCACCTGCTTCACCTAAACCTTCTTTGGGCAGGATGTTGGATCAGAACACCTCTGGAGGTCCCTTCCAAACGAAATGATTTTACAGCTCTTAAGTCTGATTACAGCAATCACTGCTACTGTCTCCAAATCCCTGTCTTCCTTAGGATAAGGGTAAGGCAAGATGAAGTTGGAGGCTAAATGAGGTTAGACACAACATAGGACAGTGTTCATCTCTTCTCCAGAGACACCAGGGCCTCTTCTTCTATCCCAGCTCAAAACAAATTTGATTTTCTTTTTTTGCTGGAACAAAGAGGAATAGATGCTTTACACAGCACTGACGTTGGTTTTGATGTAGCAATTATAACCTGAGAAAAAAGTCTAGATCCATGTCATAAAAATCGCTGTGCCGGACCATAAGGTTTACAACCTACCTCACACATGTGGGCATGAAAGACTGAAAAGGAATAAAGCTGAACTGGAAAGAGGTAAGTTAAGAGAGGAAATATGTGATGAATAGGAGAAATCTCACCACACGGTAGCGCAAAGCAATACAAAGCATGTGATGGAAAACAAAAATCACTGAAAATGCCCTGCAATGCAATGTTAACCCATGGAATTTACTACCATGTACAGATCTGAGGACAAAATCTTAATGAGATCAAATCCTAAAAAAGACTGGATAACAATATCCAGAGTTTTGGTAGTTATACAATAGGTTTTGTACAGTGTATGAATCTTCACACTGAAATTTCCAGCTAAGTCTCTTGAAATACGTAAAATGCAACGCCTACTGAAAAGTTTCTTCTTTCAGATGCAGCTGATGTTTAGCTTTACCTTGATCCTCTGTGACAGTTCCTACCAAAGGAGACAGGACTGAGAGCAGAGCATGCTGGGAACCAGATGATTCCTGTCATTTGGATGCATATTTACATTCAAAATAAACCAATTAACTCTTGGGAACGAAAAAAGACTGTGCAGTAAAGTAGCTGCAGGAGAGATTTTTTGATGGAATCTGAAAGCTCACAGACACATAGCAGAAGCTGAAGATTTGGGCATTGATGGTGAAGGAAAAACTTAGCAATAACTGTTGGCATAAATCAGTGGAAATGAGTACCAGTAGTGGTTCTTCTTCTAGCTTGGGAGCACTGTCACCCAACACTACAGGGACAAGCAGGTTCTTTTAGGGATCCTTGCTAGAACGAGGAATGTTTACAGGGCTGTAGTTAAAATTAGAGCTTTCTTGTTACATAAAAATTTTAGTTATCAGCATAGCTTATTGTTATCTGTGATTTCTAGCAATTAACGTCGTTTACTGCCACACAGAACTTCAAGAAACTATCACAGCTTTCAGTTAAACAAAATTTCTAGTAATCAGTGTAGCCTTTGTACCATCTAGAGTCTTCAGTTATCTAGTCACTTGTCACCTGTGCCCTCTGCAGATGCGGTCAGATTCTTAATAACCAGAAAGAGATATGATAAACTACCCCCCNCCCCCCCAATCTTACTTGTTTGCAACAGGAGCCCATTAATAATGCTGACGTGAAAGAACAGCTCATTGCAAAGGTACCTCTCTTTTAAAGACATGAAAATATCTAATGGCAGAAATGCTCTCTTAGCTTATCCAAGGGTATCTGCAAATGTAGGTGGAGTGACATACTTGTCTGGATCCATTATCAGTGTTACATTTATCATTGATAAAAATGGCCAACCTAATGTTTGAAACAATTAAAAGAAAGCCATGATTTCCTCTGCACCCTAAATTAAAGCTACTAATCTTGCTTCCATGTCTGACAACAGCTTTCTACACATGGTGATTGAAGTAATCTGCAGTCATCTAGTTAAAAAAAGATATTGCACATCCCTATTACAGGCAATATTCTGAAGACCTGTTTAGCCTTGAAGTGTGGCTACTGTACACTTTTGCTAATCACCATATCTGAAATTTCTGGATAAAATTAATTCTATCTTTACACACCTTTACGGAACTGAAACACAACAGGGCCTCACAGGGTGGGAAAGAGGAAGAAAGAATGTAAGTAATTTTTTTTGTTATTTAATTGGTGAATTACATAAAAGTGGGAGGTTGACAGTTCTGGATACATTCTGAGTCAGTTCACAATGATGTACGTAATACCTCCAACAAATGCTGCTCATGCCACATCAGTAACTCTTAAGAAAAATTATTTTTAATCCTCTGAATATTCATATTTACATCATATATAAGTAAGCCAATACAATCGTAGGCAACTCATGCGTCTGTTGTTTGCTAAAAGTAGGCAACTATATTTACAGTATCAAAAGTCATTGCAAACACAGTTAAATATATTGATTATAGACATGCAGACGTCCTGCAACTTCAGAATGCCATTCTGCCAGGGAAAGAAATAGTTCACCATCTGCTATTTTATTTTCTGAATTTGATTTGCATTGATATTTTTATTATTGCATTTGCATTATTAATTAAATGCCTATCCAGCACGTGATTTTTAGAAGGTGAAGGTTGCTATAAATACTCAGGAATTGGAGATTTCATGAGGTGAACACCACCATTTCTTTCAATAAACAAAAATTACAGACAGGAGGTTTTCAAAGCATTTTGGTGTGTATTGTTGTCCTATTTATATTATCATTTTATAATTAAAGTATAATTCAATCATAGGAGATAATTTATTTTAAAAAGTGCTAGTAATTCAGGGTGGTATATCTAGAAAGATAAAATCTCTATGACACCCAGAATATCAAAGAGGATTACATAAATCTGATTGTATTGAAATAATAATTACTGTTCTATTGCTGTAGAATAATGACTAAAGAGGTATTGAATTGTAGTCATCTGCCTCAGAAGCTTCATAAAATACATTGCATCAATACCAAAATCATTATCTAGGTTGAGGACTTTTCCTACTTTTGATTTGAACACCACAGAATGTCAAAGAAAATAAAATTATATTGGTGTTTGATTAACTTAAGGAGCCTAAGTATTAGGAAAAGAAAAACAAATTATGCAACTACAAGCAATTGGATTACAATATGGGATTTACATACTCATATTGTATGTAAATATAAATAAATATACATATAATATATGTATATAATAATAAATATACATATAAATATATGTATTTATGAAAATGTTCAAGATAACATTTTCACTCCCATTTTAATATTTATTGGTTATTACCCATATATATTCATTCAAGTTAAATTTTCTACGTTTTTGCTGTGTTTATTGTTACTCTTATCCCTCCTTCTTCAGAACTGCCCTTGCACTATCAGCCTGAGGCTCTGCACACAGAGCTGAACAACAACAAGGACAATGGTTTGTCTCGTATGGAGGTGTCACTGGGGTTAAGGCCTGTGTCAAAATTGTTTCCACAAAGAAAAAGAGATGGGAAGTTGTCATAGGAGACTCCCTTCTGAGGGGACAGAAGACCACATATGCAGACTGGACCCATCTCTTCGGGAAGTCTGCGCACGTGGGCAACAGACGGGAGGAGATGAAAGGAAGCTGGAAGCCTTTGTGGTCATTCTTAACTGACTCAACCAGTAGACCTCCTCCAAGAAGATGATCTTGTACCACCCCCTCAAGCTGAAGAAGGAATTTCTCTCTTCCAAGAAACATAAGTGCTTACTATTAGATAAACAAAGGTCAATACCATCTCTACTTCTCCTACTGTTTGAAAACCTATTGCAAGATTTTCAGATACCCTGGGACTAATTCCTTAAGTTATTGTGAGGGACTGAGTAAATGAGTGACTGGAAGAGGAAGTGCTCTTTGGATTTTTGTCTGAACTATGTGTGAAAATGCTCAGCCCAGAAAAGACAGCCACTTATTATCATATACAAGCTCCAAGTACATGAGAAACTTTACAATTAAAATGTAAGCACCAAGGGTGCAACTTCTGAGTTAGGAAGTAAATCCACTTCTTTTCCCCTTTGCATCGCCAGGAGTAAGCTGTGACAGCTGTGACAGCTGTGACAGTGTATCCCCTATCTTGAAGTAAGAAGATCAAGGAAGAAAAGTTCCTCACTGCAGTGAAATTGTAGTCCTGGAAGTACTGCAGTGATACTGCCCCATACCTCTCTGCATGCAGCCATACCTTGGCAGAATTACAGTCAGCACAGTTCATAGTCTCAGCAGCTACACAGGACACAAGTATTTATAATGAAACTTTTATGAGGTCTCTTTATGTTTTGCCTTTAAAGCACCCTTCTTCCCGGCATAACAACAGAATATGAGCACAAACATGTAATTACAGTAATGACTGCTAGCAGTAAAAAATGTTGCTGTCGGTTAGCTGCTCAGAAACTAAGGCTATTACCAATCCCTTGTTAGAGCTCATTCTGTCAAAGAAGAAGACATCTCAGTCATAGTGTGTTGGAATGAAGGCTTCTCTGGACTTAGGCCCAGACGAAAGCCAAAGCACAGGAGTTGAATTAAAACCTTTGGACAAGCTGAGATACATGAAGTCACACCAAAGTAAAATAGAAATGTAGATTTTTAGCTTTCAGTAGAAATACATGCTAAGTGCCTTAAACATTAAAAAGCTGCAGCAGAGACCTTAAACACAGTTCTTTCTGCAGCAGTGTTGCCTTTTCACAGAATTCTTTATTTTAGACAAAATATAGATAGAACGATATTGTTCACATTTTTTAGACAGAATGTTCACATAAACAGTAAGAGCTGATAAAAATCGTATACGCAAATCTGTGTAATACCTATGTAATGCTTACGGCTGTTAGAATTAGACCAGGATAGGTTAAGAAAAGAAAAACTAGAATCGTGTATTGATTTCATTGGTTAATTAACAAATATAATCCACACTTCTGTGAGAAAGAGTAAGAATAATAAGGAATTATGGGAAATTAGAAGAAGATGATGTACGCTGCCTGCTGTTTTGCTGCTGCTGCTGTTGCTGCTTGGCTTTATCATGTAACCCCCTTCGAACTCTGCCTTCAAGAAACTATGAGACTATGAAATAAAGAACTTTGCAGAACAGCAGCCTCCTCTGCTCTCTTCTACCCTGGTCTGAGAAGGAAGGGTATCCCATCAAAAAATCAACAATAGTGGATGGAACCAGATGGTCAGGATTATATACCTGTGGGGAGGAAGGGTAAATAATCCATCTGTAAATTAAGGATAGAGGGTGAAAGGGAAAAGATTTATTTGTATGCACAAAGAATTCAGTGACAGGAGTGTAACTCAAGTTCATCCCTATAGGGGATTTCTGACACAAACGGAGAGAGGAATCACACGGATGGTGTCACTTTACAGTATTTACCACTAGGTTAATTTACATAACTGCATGCTGTGTTCTGTTAGCAGTGGTACAATCTTGTGCAGTATATATACTGTAAGCATTCTTTGCTTCAGTGTTATTGCTATAGGAAATACCAAGTGAAATAAGTGCATCTGCTTAATCATACTGGTATTTTTGAGGTTAAATTCAACCTAAGAAAATGTATCACTATCCAAATCAGAAGACAAAGTCATCCACTACACTGGCTACAGTTTCAAGCACTGCAGCATTGCAGAAGACAGTAAGTCAGCAGCAGCAATCAAGCCATATTTTCCAATCAATTACTCCAGTAAACATGGTGTAACAATTAGCAACTGAATATGTGAGGCCTCTGTGAACCAGTTACTATAAAAAATTTACAGTCATTAATATGAAATAGAATGGTCTTAGCTGAGAATGAGCCTAGAGGCTGCATTAGGACTAAGGTAAGCGTTCTTAAGACTTCTTAAGGAGATAGTTTAGATTTAGCTGCAGTGCAATCAGGAACATGAAAATCACTTAAATCAACCACCACTTGATAACTTATGTAGGACATGAAAAGCCTGATTCAATTTAAACAGCGTCATAAAACTCTGGCTGTACCAATACTTTACCCACAGCTGAGACTGAGTCCTGGGCCCCACAGTGTGATCCTTTCCACCTTTCAAATTGATGGAATGGCCCCTGGCTATTTCGGGGCCAAATTAACTTATGTTCTGTTGCAAACAATTCCTATGCATAATTGAAAGGTTAGAAGGCTGGGGACCACTCTTGCAGGTTTTTGATAAAGTGTGCCTTTCTTTTTCTTTGATTCATGTAAGAACACAATAAAAACTTATATTCAAAATGAGCATGTGCCAAGTATTCAAATAAAGCATTTCAACAATGTACTATTTTTTTTTTAATTAAACGACATTTCTGACATTTTCTTACTGCAACACCATTAAGCGAGTTCATGTATTAAAGGCACATTATGATTTTACTCTGTGCTTAAATTTTAATAACTAGAATATTAAAGGTTAGGAATATATGTATATATATGTGTATATATATATGGTAGATATTCTCATTCATTATTATAGTACACATCATATGCACAGTATGTATTGTATAATAATATATGTCATATATATATAAATAATATATGAAAATAGAAATCATATACATAAATAAAATACATATAATTTAAATAATACAATATTTGAAATATTTATATGCATTTTAGTGTAAAATTGTAAATAGTTTATATCTGGTGTTTTGCTGGTAGCACTGCCTTTCAGTTTAAATAATTCTGATCTTTTCTTGGTATTTATGCTACACTGTATTCACAAAGAGCAATCATACCCACTTTTGGACAACTTATCTGAAGTGAAACATGAGAAACTCTTTTAATCCCCTCCTTCTAGATACGATCTTTCTTCCTTGATAGCTTAGTAGCCACTTTCTTTATCCAGTTTGACTTGTCTATAACATTCTACAGGAGATCTTACAAGACTGAGTAAACTAACACTATTATTGTCCAGAAATTAATTGTCTTAGGATCTCTTTGGCTTTTATTTTGTCCTCTTAGTCACCCATATGCATCCTGAACCAAATAAGATTACCAGAGTTTTCATCAGTTCAAACTGATGAGGTCTCCTAATTTTAAAGAAACGTGTATTAGCCATAACCATGCAACTATTTTTCCTCCCATTCCTACAACTATAATACCAATGATGATTCAGTTCCCCACTATATAAACAGTGGTCCAAGTTTGTGTCATTATCAGTCATCAGCATATTCCTAATTTTTGCACCAGTATGTTAAGGAAAACTTTTGATAAATTCTGTAGCAAAATGAATCCCTGACAAATGCCCAGCACCAAGCTCTGCTCTATTCAATAAGACCTGTTTTTGCTGTTGACATTTCCAATACAGAAAAATTTCTGAATACCTTTCTTTATGAAGCTGAGATAAAGTTTTTCTGTATAGTACTCTATGAAATTTATCACTGAAGTACCAAGATAGTAGACCTATGGCATTTTCTTTGCCTAGAAAATGGCTTTTAAAAGGAATTTTTAAAAGGCGCATGGGGAAGACAGAATTTTATTAACAGGTAAACAAGCCAGAAGACATGAGAAACAACTTCCTACATAAAATTTCTAGAGCAGCTGTTTTTGACCAACAGCAGCACTGTAGGGACATGGAGGCTGGCATGGTTTTATATAACCCTGCAGCAACAAAAATCACCTCTACTTATCAGGAAGATATGTGATGTCTTACTGCCTGGGTCTAGTAGATTTGAGCTGGAAAGAGGAACACTCCTTGCTATCCCAATTACACCACATAAACAGGAAGGAAGGAAGGAAGCAAGCAAGCAAGCAAGCAAGGAAGCAAGGAAGGAAGGATATATCTTAGCCAACCACAGTCTCTTGTTCGAATGGATCTTTTAGCTTCTGTGCAAATTGTAATAGTAATTAATGGATTTGGGCTTGAGTAGGGAAATTCTTCCTCTTTATTCAGCTTCATTACAAATGGGTTAAATCACAAAAAAGCCTGTTTGAAAGCTGTCCATGTTGATCTCAAAAGCTTTTCGGTCATCGAGAAAGATTGTAACACATTTCATGCTGGCACTGCTCATCATCTCAAAATACTTTGCAGTGTTAGGAAATGTTCTTGTTACACATTGCACCTAACTATAAGTAATTTTATGTCCAAACAGGCTTTGGCCTTCCTCCTTTGTCTCAGATTGTTTGAACAATACTTTTAGATACTTCTTTAGTTGTCTATCCTTGATTCCACTTTTTATGTTCTTTTTCTGCATTGTAATCCTCCTCTGATATTATCTTTTTATATTCATGGATTATAATTATTTTCTTTGGTTATATACTGAGTAGAACTAACCAGAAGAATGTCAAACTTAATAGGCAATGAAAAATGTCATATTTGACCAGCACTCATTTTAATCAGACTAGCATTCATTTTATTATTTTCAGCAAGTCTTTAAACATCAGATGAAATCAAAATTCCCTAGTGATAAATGTCTATCTACCTCAGTCACTGTTAGATGAGAGACAAGTGGTTGGAATAAGAATGAGTCAGTATATCTGAAGAAGTTTGATTGATGGATCTTTGAAACCACAACAAAGAGTACACAAATTCAGTGGAATCTGTCTGCAAGATTTCACTTTAAAAGAAGCTGAAACACAAGCAATTAGGAATATTCACATACAAGCATGCCTGCACAACCATTCCCCAACATGCAGAGAGATACAATGCTAGATTCTAACTCTGACTATACTGATAAACTGATAATCATGGGATTCAAGATGGTAGTTGTCATAGGATTCAGGAGTGCTTGTGAGTCAAAATCTTTCAGGTGTGTATTTGTTGAGTTGTTTTTAAATAAGAAGGTAAGAGAGTGTATCAACACTCTTCAAGCCAGATGTCATCACAGGTAATTTTCACTAGATCATTCTCCTTCTAAGTAGGAAAAAACATGTTTCCTGGAGTGTATCTGTTTGCATTTGAAGCTTCCAAGAAGGATAGACTTGGACCTCTGTCCTAGATATGTCTGAAGGGACCATTCACTAACAAATTAGGTACACAAGAATCACCACAATACACTGCTTTTGAATGTGATAGTTCAACACTACAAGTAGTAGATCTGTTGGGGAAAAGAGTCTTTGGCAAATAGCAACAAAACTCACATCTAGGGGGAAAATTTGTGAAAACCACTAGTGTATCTGTCTTGTATTTCACAGATACTGAGTAATGGCAGAGTGCTAGAGATGCCATTGTCTCTCACAGAAAAAAATACTGCAACTGACTTAAATAGATATCACTGCACCAGTCATAAAGATGTAGGGAATTTTACACACTTCAAATGTATTTAATTTTAGCTTGTTTCAACTATTCTTTTGCTTTAATTGTGTGTTGATTTAATTGAGTTCCCTCCCACAAACACAAAACCAGTCCTTTCTTACTCAGTATGTTTACTAAGGCATACTGTTTCCTTGGTTTTCCTTGGATGTTAGTGGCACTTCAGTGGTTTTTTTATGCCAGACCTCTAGATCTAGAAAAAAAGTTATGTACTATGTACCATGATACATAACTTCCATTTCAGGTGAATGTTTTGTGTTGTGTATGTCAAGCACTCTGGAAGTAATCCTGAATTGTCCACTGGGCAGAATAGGAAGCCAGCTCGAGTAGTCAGGAGATGAAGACTTGCCTGGTCCAGAACATTTTTTTATAAGGACAAGCAGCAGTTTTGCTGCTTGGTAGGACAGGCTGTATGCAAGCACAGAAGCACTATTCAGACATGTAGCAGTTCTAGTCATTCTTTTCCTTGGCTGGCCAGAGCACTGTTGGATCCTTTTGTGCCAGGAAGGCAATGTTTCTTTTCTCAATACAGCATCTATTGTTTAGGGTGTCAGCTTCACACACCAGTAGTTTCCTGAATGAAGCAACAATTTTTCATTTAAAGAGTCTTATCTCCTGCAAGGTGTGGCATTTAGCATTCGTCTTCAGAGGAATTATTTTTTAATGTATTTTTAAACTTAAAATTCAGTTTTATTTTAGTTGTAAAAGAATGCAAGCTTGTATGGGAAGCAACCAGAAAAACTCAGATATTAGTTAGAAGCCCTCATATAGTACTGAAAAACACCCACGGTCCTTGCCAGCATCAATTGGTGTCATGCTGAGCAATTATGTGTACTTACTTATGGCTTGGAATATAGATCAAGATTCTCATAAACCTTATATGTAAGAGTTGCAAAATGATGACTGAACAATATGTCCTGGCATGTTTTTAGCCTGGATCTTTTGTGTGGCTCAGCAGGCCTTGCTAAAGGAAAGAAAAGAGGTAGCAGGTGTATGTGACTGAAAATGGATAGCTCATCAGAACTGGAGAGTGAGCCTGTTGCCAATCAGCTTTCACTCAAGGATATGTTGACAGTGTTTACTTAATTGTGCTCAGGTAGTGGCTTCCTTTTAGAAACCCTGACAAAGCACAAATTTCATTGATATTGGACAGAACTGGAATTCACAGTAGTAAGAAAAGGGCAAAACCAGCAACATGAATTGATTTCAGTTCACGCTGGCACAATATATTGCATACTTAAGAAAATTAGTCCAGACATCAGACAAATGGCACCACATCAACATGGTTAGAAATTGATGTTCCTAGCATTCACAGCATGGCATTTGATTCCTGCCCATTGTTTTTAGTGCTGATTGTCATCACTTCTTTGTCATTGTTCCAAGACTTAGCAAAGTTCCCTCATTTCTAAAGTCATAAAATGAAACTTCCTGAATAGTACAATATATGTCAAGTTTAAGGAAGGTGAGAAAAACTCCTGGTGTTATTGAAGGGACATTGACAAGTCATCTTACTACTCTGTTAATTACCTGCATAAATCCAGTCATCACGCTCCCCTCCACTCTTCCATATTAAATAAAGCTGACCCTTTTTTTTACCTTTGATGCTGTACATCAAATGACAGACCATCAGAATGCAATCAGAAGTCCTCACTGCCCCAAGAAACAGCCATTCAATGCTTAATGAAATGGTGTCATCTTTGGCTACACATTTATTAGACAATCATTTTGATCTCAGAAAGTACAAGATGTGAGCCTTTTGAATCTGTAAGCGAGGCAGCGATGGAAAGTAAGAAAAGGGATAAACATAATAATCTAGGGCTTGCCTAACTTCTGTCACAGCTTCTGCTACTGTGGAGGAAGTCGAGCATGCTTTATGTTTCAAATCACTTGTTATCATATTGTTCTTTCTGGGCCATATCACTTTTGTCCATTAAAACTTTCCAATTATACAAAAGTCTCTTAGCTTCTGTCAGTCCTCTTTCTTTATTGGAATGCACACTGCTTTTGGCAATGTTAAACTAGATAGAATCCTACTTTGGCGTTATAAGGTTCCTATATCCTAGATTGCTCTTCATTCCAGAATCAACGATATCAGGTGAGGTCAAATCATGTATTTTACTTTCAGATTTTGTTGGGGTTTTTTTCGCTCCACCACCCTTAGCGGATGATTTCCTCCACTCACCACTTCACACAGAGGAATTTCTTGCAGGTCTCTGGTGGGCTGGAAATATGCAGCTTGCTGTGGCTTTCCCTTTAGCACAACACCCCTCATGAGCCTTTCCAAAATCCTGCTGCTGTGCTGCCGAAGTACTAAAGCCTAAGTCCCCTCTCCCTCTAGTGGAGCACGCATCACAGTCACAGCAGAATGTGATTAATATGACCGCCCAAGATTTCCTCCTTTTAGTAAACGTCAAATATTTTACATTTGACTGCTCCATCTTTGCATCACTCCTAGAGAGGCTTTACCAAACCAGCTGGCAACAGGATCCAGGTCATTTCTGATATGATCCAGTTTTCTCCCAGTATCTGAGAGACTGGCAAGGATGTTTACTTGAGTGTCTACTTTAGGTAGCCTCCTTTCCTAGAGGCCTCCTTTCCAAGTCAATCACCAGCAAACTGGATTCTCTCTTCTCTTGAAAAGCTAGTATGATTTCCATATGTAGGACTGCATGAATCTTAACTAAGTTCCCTGCCTTTGGGGGATATGCACTTTCATAGGGAATTCAAAGGGGTTTCTACTAACACTGCTATTTACATCGGTCAATACAATCCCGTGCAATTGATTCTCTTGGTTTTTCTCCCCTGGCACAGTGTTACTGCATTTTTAGGCAGCTTGTGAGTCATGGGAAGAATTCACAGCAAACACCCTTTAGTTGTAAAGAATACATGACCTGAAGGAAGTGCATGAAGAGAAAAGCCTCAGGACCAGGAAAGTGCTTAGCAGCTCTATTTGAAATTCTGTTATTATCAAATCTGCAACACAACGGAGTGTGATAATAAAAAAAAAAAATCACAAAGCAATCTCTAGGCTTCATCTGAACCATTTCCCAGTTGCACTTAAGCAGCAACTATGCAGTCATGATCAATTAGACTCATTTTAAAAAGTTATGAGAACTAATCAGAAAGTTCTTCTAAAGCCAGTTAGTTATAGGAAACATACACACAGGATAAGGATAGAGATTGGGAACTGTGTTCATCCATAAAGCCAGAATAGCAAAAAGTATACTCACTTCAAAGTGAATTCAATCAAAATAAAGAGTGAAGGAGAAAAATCAAATCCCCACTATGCTGGTAACAAGGAACTCGTAAAGACATTGTGATGTTAGTGCAGTATTTTAGACAGTTCACCTACATCCCTTTACAAGGAAACAGAGGCTGAGATCATGCTACAGATAGATCATATTTATCAGTGCAGAAAACATTACAGTTGCTCAGTGTCAAGGTATATTCACCACACATGTCTATTTTAGTTTGCAATTTCGTTCTTCTACTATTTTCCCACTTCTTTTGCCCCTTTTTCCCATTCTCTGTTTTATCAAACCTAACATATATTTTATAATTCTTGAAAAAATATTATTTATTATTTGTATTTGTCTGTAAAAACTCATGCCAGCATATGAGATTATGAACTTCCTCTTATTCTCTTAAAAAATTTCTATGTACAAATGGTACAAAAAGAAAATTAAGATAAGATTAGCATTGCAATCAGCCCTCCTGAAGAAAAGCAGAAATTTACTTATGAACTTCTAAGGCTTCTGGGTCATAGAAATTGTTAGAGAGGAAAAAAGCAGCTTTGCCAAGGAATGCATGTTCTCTCTTTTCCTGTTCCCACAATCTTACTCAGTCTGCAGTTCCTAATGAGGCTTCTCCAAAATAAATATTTTGGAAGGGTTTGTACCTTGAATGTCTTTGCTCATATCTTCTTAGCTTTCTCTCTACATTGTGTTTGTTATATTTCAGATACTGGCAACATTTCTAACTACGTATGTACACACAGAAATGTATAAATTCATTCAATCATTTCTTGATGAGTATCTTCTCTACTTATTTTTTTATTAACAGTTCCTTCTTCTTCAGGGCTTAGTTATACTCCCTTCCTCTACTCTACAAATGTTCTTTCCTTCAAAATAAAAGACAAATTTACTGATAATATAAAACTCCTACTATTTTTAAGCTGAGAGTGAAACACTGACCCAAATGAAATCAACAAAACTTGACTCTTGCTGACTTCATAAGTACCAGGATCTCATCTGTAATTTCAAAAAGGAGCATGAGAAGTTTGCTACCATATCCTTAGAACAGTGACAGAAGCATTTGAAATCAGACTAAACAAGTTTGGCTGACCTATTTTTTTTTCCTTATATAGTATAAATGCAGGTGCAACTCTAAGTCATGGATTTCATGAAGATACTTCTGGTATAGACATATTTTCAGATCCAAAATTATACTTATAAGAAGATATAGATATGTAAGGTCAATACACACATTTATTTTTAAATGTGCATTTACAAACCTATCAAAACAACTCATTTGTTTACAGTACTTACTGACTTGTGCTATGTTTTATTGATATATAAAGTTCTTCATCAAAAAAGTTGTCTTTCCCTTTTCCTTTTCTTCTGATTGTACTAACTAATGGAGAAGGAGACCTAAACCAAAATTATTAATGTGTTGCCACCTCCTTAGCGTCGCTAAGTTCTTGAAAGCTTTTTTTGTTCTGAAAAACCTTGACAGGTGATCCACAGAATGCTACTACAAAGACTAAATAGTCTTGAAGTAAAAGGCAAAAAAAAATCATCAATTTATAACTGGGTAGGAACTGCTAATGAAATCAGAGGATTCAACAGCATTATATTCCCTCCTTCATTATAAGTTTGTGATGACCTATCCTTACCTTCTGTACCAGGTTTGATATTTAATGCACATGCAAGCGATTTAGAATGTGACAAGAGGAAATATCAAGGAAGCTGAGTTTGTAATGAGATAGAATAGTTCAGTTAGAATCAGAAAGCAGCATGAAAAGCTTTCAGAAGGCATGAAAAACTGCAGTGAATCGTAAGAACATCCATACCAGTAAAAACAAACATTAGAGGTGAAACAATGAAATATTTTAACCACATTTAGGGTTTAAAGTAATGATTGCAGGTCAGGAAGTAGACATGAATGTCATTGCACTCTAGTTAATTAAGATTTTCACCCAGTGTGCAGCAGTAATTAGCGGCAACCGAAATATTTAACAAGATTACTGAAGAATGGGATAAAAAATAATTCCAAAATTGTTCTAATACAATAATAGCAGGCAGTGTTTCACCCTCAGTTGGACTGCCATCACCCAGTCTCATGGTTAATGAAGCAGAAGTGAGTTTTCCATGAACACACAATGCAAACTAAAATGAGTACGACTGAATATTTAAATGAAATTTTTAAGTCTTTTTACTAATGAGAACAGAAATGAACACGATGAAATATGCAAAGCTATTATTTCTACAGAGAAGATCTATCAGAAATTTCTGTTTGCCCTGTTTAGATTGCAAGAATATCAGTTAGTCATAGAAAAGAAAAGGTGGATAGGAAAGAGAAATTCTATGCAAAAATAATTTTCCATATAATGTACAATCACACTGTGAAATCCATTGTCAGTCAATAGCACTGAAAACATAAATTTTAACAAGGCTAAAAATGTATTGGAAAGTCATGTGAGTAGCATCAACATCAGGCATGTGGCAGTAGCTCACTTAACCCTCGCAAGTGTTTTCTTCTGGTAGGCTGGAAATGGAGATGTACAGGCAATCACAGCCTGCATAGGTTGTTTTCATGCAGTGGCAATAAATCTGCATTTGAGGGGCCTGTGCTGGCCACTGGCAGAAAGAAGAAGGAAAGATAACCAACACAAAGCCCTATTCTTCTTCTAATACCAGTGATCTACTTAGTGTGTTACAATGAACTAATCCATCCACAGAACATCTAAATCTAGGACCTTGTGCTGACTAAAGTAGAGGTATTTGCCATTGCACTTTCTTCTCTTCCCTGCTATCACCTCATGTCATCTTTCAGATCCCTGGTACAAATACATAATCCCAACCACTTCCATTCACAGTTCTCCCTCCAATGTACATACTGTACCTCCTGGAAAAAAGAAGAGGCCACTGATATCAGAATAACCACAGTTCTTCTGTAAACTCATTGTATTTATTGACTTGGTATTCAGCTGATTAAATAAGCAATTTCAAGAGAAATTCAACCTTTGCTTTTATTCGGCTTTTTAAGTACCTTTCTCACTACTTTGGCTGTGGTGAAAAGCTGAAAGTCTTAAGTCAAAAGGTTCATAAACAAAACTACTCCTCAAAAGGAGTACTATTGAAGAACAAGTATTTAAAGGTTTTTGTTTGGTTTTTTTTACCAGTTGCATGGGGTTTGCATGCTTAAAGGAGATAGACTTTTTGAAAAAGTCTGAAGTCCTTTACCTTCAGGACAAGCACATAGTTCAGAAAGATGAAACAGACTCACTTTTTCACAAATTTTATAGAACAAAAGAGTAGTAACTGCATTACTTCTACTCTCAGAGGAAAATAAAGCTGAATTGCAACTGTCCCTTGACTTTCCCTCTAATGTCATAAAAAGCCTTGAACTGTATCTGGACTGTGCAAACTTAGCCTTCAAATCTCCATGACTAGGCTATAGAAATGAAAAGCAAAATGAAATTTTGCATGAATGAACAGGTGTTTTGGTGTTTGGACCCTGGCTGGATGCCAGCCACACACCAAAGCTGCTCTATCACTCCCCTCTACAACTGGACATGGGAGAAAAATATAACAAAGGATTCATGAGCTGAGATAAGGACCAGAAGAGATCACTCACCAAATGCTGTCACAGGCAAAACAGACAGGAATTGAGGATATTAATTGAATTTATTAATGGCAAAATCAGAGCAGGATAATAAGAAGTACAATAAATCTTATAAACACCTTCCCCCCACCCCTCCCTCCTTCCCAGCTCCACCTCAACATTCCCAGCAGCACAGGGAGGTGGGGAATGGAGTTTAAGGTCAGTTCATCACAAGTGACATCCCTCCATGTCATACTTTTTATGCTATTCTTTCTCCCACAGAATAAATCATTTTCTTTTGACCTGGTCACAAATGGCCACAACCCATAGAACTTGTTACAAAGAAAAAACAAAGGGCTTTTCTTAATTAAAAAAATTCCCCCCGTTCTTAAAGGTCTCCCTTTCATGTTTTGTACTTCAACATCAAACTAGAATTGTGTGTCTGCTACAAGTCAAACAATTTCTTCTGTAAATAACACTCATAAGAATTGTAAGTCACCAGAAATCAGTGCCATGATTTTCCTTTCCTCTGGGATAATGTCACAGGGATGGGGAAATGGATATGAGAGGACGATGGGGCATCTGGCGATGTAGATCTGTGACAGAGAGTTTCATACTATTTCTTTCATTTCTTTAAGAGTGGACTTCATTTCAATATTTCATGGCTCCTGTATCAGACAACTGTCTATTCCAGCAATGGGGAAAAGGTGACAATGACCTTGTCTTTCATTTCTGTGGATCTCGCGCTTCAGGGCAGGCAGACCGGAGAATAATGTTGCAGGTCTGCAGCTTAGCTGTCAAGCTGCACTTCTGCCATCATCTACCACCATCTTTCTAAATTCTAGATACTCTTCTATAATGTGAATCTTCCAAATCAGCCACATGGAAGCATTTTTCTCCATTGGTTCTCAGGGACAGCCAGCTTCTGTTTCACCTCCATGATAAGACACAGCCTCTTTTTCTTGACCTTCTGTGCTAGCTTCTTTAAAACTCTTCATTGCATACATCCAGAAAAGGCTACACACTGGCTTGGAATGCCATGCTTTCTTTTCAGATGCCTCTGAAATATCAGTGTCGCTGGTGGGCCAACACAAAGTAAAAAGAAACAACCTCCCCGGCAACAAGATAGAGGTATTTTATTAAAATTATACAACCACACACTGTAGCTCCAATCAAGATTTTTTATTTCCTGGAAACTAAAAAGACAGAAAACCCCAAAATACTTCCTTTGTTGTGAGAAGCTATTTCCCTGCTCGTTGTTCATTATCTCTCTAATATAATCAGACTCACAAATAGGGGAGGGTGAAATACTGTAAATAGTGTTCTGCCATGTATGACAAGTGTGGGAGGAAGCATATTTTACAAACAAATATCTTGAAGGATAGGCTCCATGCCCTGGAACCTGAGTACACAGACAGTGCTGCAGGGAGGAGAACGAAAACAAGTCACAGACAATACCAAACAAGCAATACCAAAAAGTAATGAAGCACCTGCTCAGACTGACACCAAACCCCTGAAATCCCCACATGGACTCTAGACTTTGGGCACATCTCTCTGCTAGATTCAGTATAAGCATGAGCACACCTGATTCAATAAAAGCATAAGTTACAAACAGCCCCTGCACCCTTGTTCCCTGTGCAGATGAAAGTAAAGACTGGAAAAGAACAAAACCAGCAAGAGCTTTTCAGGCAGCTGGTTCCTGCACCACTTCCTGAGCAATTTGTAAGTATTCTAGGCTTAGTTAGTATTATAATTTTTCACATTGTACCTTATCTGACAGTGTAAAATTCCATTTACTTCTTGCTAGCAGTCAGTGGAACTAAGGCCAGGGCTCTGAATTGTTTTTCACATATTTTTAAGCATAAGAAAAAGTGCCATTTTGTTTCAGTACTTACTGTTTTCCATTCAGTGGCAAGAAATGCAGCTGTGTTAGGGTGTTTAATTAAGTATCCATGAAATCTACACAAAACAATGAAAAGGCTCACCTCAGGTCCTCAAGTTTGCAAACACAGAGAGTTACCCATAAATTCATGATTTATTTACAAATAAGCAATCACTTATACAATAAATTAAATTAAAATTAGTCAAGTTCAAGATGTACTGGTTATCGGTTTCCTCCCAAATCAGTACAAATATGCATTGAGCCTTAATACTTAAGTGCAAGGTGCTCCCTGTGAATATTCTTCTATTCACAGTTGTAGGGACCTACAGTACCCCTCTAGTTTTCTGCCCCAAACCCCACTATTTTGTATTTGGCATGAAAACACAGTTGACACATCTATCTTGTCCCTCCTGCATACTTCGTCTACATCCATTGCACCCAGCATTTTACTGGGTATGGATTTTTACTGGCAGCTGCAAGCATCAGAAGTGGTAGTCTTATACTAAGAAGACATCTTTTCAACATAGAGAAGAAAATATAGTTTGACTACTAACAACCCCAAAGCCAGCGCTATGGAAGACAGCAGCTGCTAGAGTCAGAAAGAGAAGGCAAATCATCTTACACTGCCTAAATTGGAATGACTCCCCATTATCCTAGAAAGCCTGTGGAAATGCTAGTTTGATATACAAATAGCCAGCATCTCCAGAATAAATTAAATAGGCAGAGTCTGACATATACATACAGTAAAACAGTGTCTAAATGCGGCAGAGAGAAGTGGTACATTTGGATTGAGCTAATGGTTTTGGAGGACAGGCTCTTCACAGAAAATCCTGCTCTTAGTCTCCATAGCCTAAATACATCTTACCCAATTTATGCTATTGTGCATCTGGGTGGCTGTTCCCAGCTAGGCATCTAGGGCAAGATTCCTTTCAAGATTCAGATCCCTACATTTAAGCATCCACATGTAGGTGTCTGCAGGTGCACTAGGCATCTACATCTACCTTGTGTAGGACTCAATTCAGTTGCCTGACGCCTAAAATCAGTTCCAGTCTTCTGCCTGGCCTTCAACTTACCCTCCAGAGTGTGCAATTCCCCATAGGAATGCAGTGTCTGCCTGCCTTTTCTCCCGGATCACCTAGGTGTTTCCTTCCTCCTACCTATCTCCTCAGCTGTCTGTCTACCTGCTCCTCACGTCTAGTTTTGACACAGCCCCACTGCGTAACAACAGCTCAGACTTCTGAAGATATTGCTAAGTTATAAGGAAGAACTGTGAGAATGTGCACAGATCACAACTCAAGGGAAAAAACTGTGATCAGGAAACACAGCTTTAGTGAAACACCTGGGAGTCAGACGATGACAACTCAGAAGCAACAAGGATCAGGGCATTCAGTGAACACCAGAGGCCCACTCTTCCCTTCCTGACTTACGATTTCTGATCAACAAAAACTCACTGTCAGCTTAGTGGAGATGAAAAGCATAGTAATGCCTGCCCTAGGAACTTATTAGTCCTGACTATCTATTGCATGCATTCAACAAATAAAGAACTGCTTTATGCCTTTAAACATAATACCTTGTGCTATAAGTGTCCCTTGCTTACATGCCTTAAACTCACTTGAACAAGCCAAGGCACTGAGACAACAACTTTTCAAGAGCCAGCACAAAAGGGTCTAAGGTGGCTGGATTCAAGCCACAATCTTTCTGCCATTCCGGATGATTCCGTAAAGTGAATGTTTCCATCCAAAACAGCCCTAGAAGACCCTGTGTTCAGTCCATACAACAAAACCTCAGTGCAGCCAATGAAGCCTGGGCAGATATACCTCTAGATGTTGGCTGGATCTTCACTGATTACAAAAGGAGCTTAGACATAGAGCATCCATATCATAGATGCTGAATTTCAGCTACCTGAATCTCACCCAGCCATGGTGTCAGAGGCCGATTTACAGTGTAAGGACATGATAGGGCCTCTTTCGGCCCTCCTTTATCAACCCTATTCTCCAGTCTCTAGATGTAGCCCCAGCACCATCCTGGTGGTGCAGCTGCTAGGAGGCAAAGGAAAAAGAGATGAATCCTGTGGCTACAGCAAGATAGGGAAACGCCACTCTCTTCAGATGTGTTGGTCCATGTCAGGGGATGGCTCAGCCCAGACACATGGCTTCAGCCCGCTGCAGTCATAACATTCACCGTGCCTTCACCGGGTCTGGGCTCAGTCCCATCCTGTGCTCTGTCCCAAAGTGTTCCTGTTGTCACATGTGTTTCTGCTTCCAGGTATTGTAAAGCAAAAAATTATAAATGCTGGCAATTTAAGTCACCTTGAAAGAAATCTATGCAGCAGGAATTTAGATAAGTTTTTATGAAAGGTCTTTGTTATCCAGCCATTATTAAATTCTTATGCCAGAAAATCTGGCAATTTTCTTAAAAGATGGTTTTATTCCCTGTAGACAATAAAAATAGTGAGTTTTAAAAGTGTTTTTCGATATACTACTGTCATTTTCCAAATGAATAATTTTCTGTTATCTGTTATTTCATCTGAACATACTGGCAATTATCTTGTTATATTACTGCTTTCTATAATTTAATATTCAATTTGATTTTTGGACCAAAGCCACTCTTTATATCTGAGAAATCAATTTTTTATGGTCACTATTACTGATTTTCTTAACAGCCTCTATCTGCAAGCACTTTTTTTGATCAACTGAAGCACATACTGAGAGAGAAGCTATCACCCAATAATCTTTTTTTTTTCATTAACTTGTCTCTAAACTTCCTCCACTTTCTCTGTCAGAAACACTCCCCTTTCTTCAAAGGTCTAATATCATAATTCTGTTTTTCTTTTCCCTTTCCCCTCCTTCCCACTCATAACTTGTAATTTGATCTGTGACAGCTTAAGGAAAAAAAACAAGTCTCATTTTAGTAACTTTCTGTCATTCCGTGTTTCGCTAAGTAGTTATGCAGAACTGAGATCCAAATGCTCCCAAATTTGGAAAAAATCACATTCACATTCAAATTGTTCTGCATTATGTTATAGAGAAATCTTTCAAAAATCCTCTGTAACACAGAGTGCAAGTCAACACACTTTTAGGAAGAGATTTATTTTTTCCTAACCAAAAAAACCCATAGTTTGCTAGTAATGGCAACTAAGGGAGAATGTACAAGAAGGATTAACATTTCTGGGTACAGAAATACCTATCAGAAACAAATCCAGGTTTCATAACCACTGTTAAATCTACAGCTGAGACCAATGTTACTCTCTCTTTCTATGTATTATTTGCTCTGCTATCCTCGTGAGCACCAAGTCACCCTCCAGCACCACCTGCTGAGAGTACTTTGATCATGCTGTATAGAAGATGACTTCGGTTTTTTTATGGAGTCATTCTGGTCCATTCTGAATGTCTTTCCCCAGAATATCACCCTCTGCTACTTGGGTTATTATGTACTTGGTTACTGGCTTCTTCTGGGACACTTCTGTTTTCTGTGTTGCCACAACTCAGCTGATGGGAGGGATCAGACTCACCGAGATTGCACTGGTGACCCATGGATGCTGTCAGAAGCAGCTCATCTTTTGTACAAAACAAAACTAAGAAGTTTCTTTTAAGACTTAGACACTAAGACAACAGTGACCCATAAGTCAAGGGTGCAGCCCTCCCCAGCACACTGCAACTGAGACATTCATTTAATAGAATAAGTCCATTACAAGGCACGGAGTCTAAAACTAGAAAGTATTTGGTTTGCCCAGAAATCTCTTGATAACACAGAAATGAAAGCAGAATGGTGCATTTTTCTAAGGTACAAATTAATGGTGTAGGGAAGTAACGATAGCAAAACAGTTCTCTCAACAGAAGTACAAGAAATATCAATGACTCAACAATGCCATTTGTCCATGGCAGGTATTAAGATGGAACTAAAGGATGGCAGGACAAAACCCTCCAGTGTTCTTCAGAGAGAGAAATTTGAAAGCATTGTGCAAGACACAATGTTGCTGAAAGCGAGATGCATCTACAGTGGGCTTCATGCCAGCTCATATTTGAAAATCTACTACGTATCTCTTTCCTAGGTGAATTACAACCTGTCAGAAAACAGAGCTCAAGGTAATCATATAGATTTTTAACTGCAATGCCATTTACAGTCCCCTTACCAAAAACAAAATTTGATGGGAATCTGTTTTGCACTATGATCAACTGTTATTTCTTCTTGAGATTCCTTGAGACTGACTTTTTTATGTGCAATTATTACATCTATAAGAAATTACAATTGCACTTTCACTGCATACACACTGTATTTCAGTCATCATGTGTATAGAAACAATCATTTGTAGATAAAATGATCCCACATTAAAAATGTTTTACTTATATAGTATTCTTGATTTGTCTTAGACAAAGTAAATTAAATAAACTTTGAAGCCTCCCTTGATTGAGTTACAAGCTGAAGAAAAGAACTGGGAAAAAAAGAACATATTTTGCTAGTTTTGCTCCAAGTCAATGTTTGAGTTTGTCCTTATTTCTTACCCTCCTTTTCCCCTTCAGATTTTAACTTGTTTGCCTCACCAGAGCCAAATTGCTTTGATCCTTTAATCATCTGAATTATTTTTCTGTGTTCCTTGTTTCTCTGCCAATCATTAATTCATCTTGTTGTGAACAGACTGCTAAAAAATTCAGGTTTTGCACAGCATGGCAATGAAGTATAATATGCTTAGCTTTTACATCCAAGTGTTTGAAGACTTCCTGATTCATCATATGAGCCAATGAACATGTTTATCTAACGCTTTGCAAAAGGAATAATCTTGCTCTGTCTGTTGTCATTGTTTTCCTTCTGACTATCATATTCACTTGAGTGCCACTGTCAAACTGGCTTCTGTCAAAGCTAATTAATTCCTTGGTGATTGTATCTCTAAAAGAAACACTGCCTTTCTCTGTCATGATGATAACAATAAACCTCAGACCTGATCCTCTTAGTGTAAACTGCCAAACCTGAGGAACTGCTCCTTAAACTTGACTAGTTGGGAACACCATATGTTTCAGACGTATCCTGGCATGTCTCTGCAGTTATAAGTAGTTTTCAACTCTCTACTAGATATTTAACCCTCTCTTCTGCCCCAGTCGTCAGTTTGACTTCTCTCCTTTTATTGCCCTTCATCACCGTTCTCAGCCTCCACTGTCTTACATTTCCTTTTTCTGTTTTGGAAAATTCCCCAGTTCCTGTACTCCTTTCTGACTCCTTTCTCAAACACTGATTCCATTTCAGATATTCCCCCAGTCTCTAAAATCATGTGATGTACCGCTTACAACAAATGCACGAGCTTCCTCTTCTGCACCCGGTTAACTTCCAGCTTCGCTTTCAGTATTTCTGCTCCACTGGACATACATTCATTGCTGTCTCCAGGACCCTTCCCAAAGTCAAACATCAGGACCCTTCCTTAAAAACTTTCCTTCTTACCTACTCTTTTGTTTTAGATATCAATCACCATTTTAGCCTTTACTCAAATTTTATTCTGGTACATATATAAAATGAGGCGTTTTTGCTCCTGCATCCTCCCATTTTTCAGCAGTCCTCAAGAAGGTAATTTTTCCTGAGAAGATTCCCAAGGCTCCTAAGCTGGCAATTTACCTTTTAAAAACCCACTTTATGATCAGTCACCTGAATCAGACCTTCAAGGACCATGAACTGTCCCTTTTTTTGGAGATGCAAAAAGCATACAGCATGTACTAGAAATTTTGCAACCTGATATTTTTACCTGAATTTGTTATGAATCATCAGTTTCCCAAAGGAAATTTCTATAGTTTGGGAATATTTCCTATGTGAGAATTATTTTTAAAATCTTTGTATTGCTAGATGAGGAAGTCTAGAAAAGAGGAGATTTTTCCCCTTGTTTGTGTATTAAGAAACAGAAACAAAACTATCATGGCTGATTGGAAAGTCATTGTTTGTTATTAAGACTGAAAAAGCTGCAAGAAAGGTGTGCTATTAGGAAAATCAAGTTACAATAGTGAAAAAATAAATGAAGACTAGCCTAAAAAAAGAAATGCAATGCCTTTGACAGAGCTAAGATTTTAAGGTACATAATGTTCATATTAGCAAGAAAATCACAGCAAGATTTTGGTTAATTCCTAAAACAGAACACAAATTCTAATGTTAAAAAAAAAAAGAGCATAAAGAGACCATGGAAATGTTTGTCAGCTTGAGGAGACAAAAGCTCTGTCCAAATATTAGTCAGTTGGTACGAAAATCCAGCAGTGGGGATTTTCTTTATATGGGTGCAATATAACTCATCATGTAGAGTTTACCTGGAAATACAGCTAAGAAATCGTTGTGTTTTAAATTGCTTAAAGAATTAATTTTTATGTATTAAGGACATTTTTATGAATTAAAGCAATCATTTCAGACATGATGCTGCAGACATTCTATTAGACTCGTCCAGTAAATACTATTCATACACAATGGTTAATTGTAGAAAAAGTGCATCTCTCTGTACTTCAAGCTTCACACAGTTGCTGTTCCACCTTTTATGTACAGGTAATAGAAAATGAGAACTTGATGGGGAAAGGAGGGAGAAAGGCTCTAGTTCCACACTAGACATTATTTCGAATAATTGTTTCAGTGTTTATGATACAGCTTGAAAGAAATTAAATGCAGACTGAATCTGCCATGCAGCTCTGTCCCTTTTAATTCAAACTAAAGAATGCCTGATAAAAAGACTTAGAGTTGTTCAAGGTATTTATCAAAACCTGTACAGTCTGACATTTTCAATATTTTTTGCTGACAGTACTAATTACAACGATGTACTTACAGAAAAAATCCTTGGCCAGATGCTGATGTCAGGTAACCAAGCATAAGTCTGGAGTAATCTGATTGCTCTTGAGAGCATAACTCCAGATTTATGCTCATATGCCTAACAGTTCAATCTGGCCCCAAGCTTTAGGAACTAGTAAATTCCTTCTGTTCAGGTTTTTTCCCATTTCTGTCCACACCTTATGGTTTGCTGTATGAAGTCTAAAAATATGGAGGTATTTTGATGTTTTAGATGATTATTTTATTATTGAATGCACTGAAAAAGGACACTTATATAAAGAAAACAAAAAATTGCCTAAGTCAAAGACTTCATTCTTATCCTTTCGATTTTTTCTGCAAAATAAAGTCTTCAAGAAGAACACAAGAAGACCTAGTAAAATCTGGGAACTTTTTTTTTTCTTAAGGTTAGCATTTTTGGAATACATTTATTCTGTTTCAAAGAGCATTTTGTTTGCTTGGTACTTTAAACCAAAACATCAAATCCAATATGACTGTCCAAATACTGGAAACTCTCTGTGCTGGTAGAGAATCAGCAGAGGTAGGAATCTGGTTGTGAGTCCTGTTGTTTTACAGACAGACTCCTCCTGAATGTGTAGCCAACATCCAGCTTGCTGTGCCTGCCATCACAATACAAATAACAAATAAGCATGGCAGAAAGAGTATAGGAAGATGTTCTTTAACACTGAGTGATTCCTCCAAAACTCATTATTTTAATAATGAACACAGCCCATCCATGACAGGCACAAGACTGCGTTTTTATGCAAATAGATTAATCAGTTCTGGAACCACTCTAGCCCTGAAAATCAAATTAACAATATCCATCATGAGACATAATACAATTGCAGCAGAAAAAAAGGAGGTGTTACCTCCTTTAATAGCTGAGAAGGTTAGAAATATAGTTTATAGTTGACAATGTCCTTCTATAAGCAAGAACAATACCATAGCAACTGTTGCTATTGTTTAGGTATAGATGTTAAAGTTTGAGTACAAGAAGTACTAGATGAATGTGAAAAATAATACAATAGAATAATTTAAGAAATAGCAGTATTGTACATCTAACACTGTCCATCATTGATTAAGCTATAAAATTGTGTAAACAGACACTGAAATATTACATTTATCTTCCTAAAGATGCATCAGCTACAAAAGATATGAATCCTAGTAGAAGCATTGCAGTGAATCACTTTAATTACGCTAAGTTAAAAAGTAAGTTTAACTGTTTAAAAGATGTCTCTTCAGGACCTACCTGCTAGGAGGAGAAAGTCTGAATGACTCATTATGGTGAATAGGGATGTGCAAACTTACTTTTGGTCAGCTTATCCTAGGGATCTGCTTCACTTGGGTAAAACAGCTGACGTTAAACAAATTCATGACTTCTAGCTAAGAAAGGGTAATAATACCTAATTTCAGTCTGACTTGAGGCTTATACATCAAACCACATAGTTCCAACACAAAAAGGGGATGAACTGCCTTTTTTAAAGATTTTCACAGACGGATGTACGGAGGTCTCTGCCTTTTAGTGCAGTTCTACCAGCACCAACTGTCCATCCTTGGCATCCATTCATTTCTTTAAAATTACTTTTTTCTTTTATCCCTCACCTTCTAGCTGTATGTCTGACTGCGGCAAATCTAAGACAGCAAATCTGCCAAAAGGCTCTAGGAATTAAGACAACCATCGAGTGGACAAGACTGGTGAACCACCATGGAAGTAGCACAGAGAGGGAAAAAAAAAGAGGAAGAAGAAAAGAAAAAAACCCTGTTTTCCTCTCAGACTAGTGAGTCAGTCATATTCAAACTACATTTGTAGGATGACTAATGTCAGAGCAGGAGACACCATGCCAAGGCTAGAAGAGGATGAGACTGTTCAGCCTCGGTGCAGACTTACATCAGCTTAAACTGCCCAGAAAGCCCAATCTGCTTCATCTTTGCGCACCCTTTAGGAAAAATGAGCTCAACTGCCATGTCCTAGTGTTAAAAAAAATCACCTTTCTGTGTATAATCTAATGCCTCATAAACTGACATAACCCTTCAGGAAACCACATCAGCTATCCCTCTGCTTCCTTTTTGTCCTTCATGTGGATTAAGATAAAGCTTCTCTGTAGAAGTGGTGAGAGAATGCATATTTAAGATATACAAAGTGACTTGTTTCCCTGTATTCCAAATGTTTTATTTGATACCACTTGCAGGAGAGGAAGGGAGGGAGCAGAAAAAGAAAGCTAAGGAAACAGAAACATATTCACTCAAACTGTAGGAGGCAGATACAATTTTTTTGTTTCCTGGCAGGATCTGAAGCCATGTCTCCTTAACAATGACCTAGCTACAACATTGTAAGATATTCTGGAGGTTTGTTCACAGTCTCTCCCACTGATTCTGTTCTATCTTGCATGGACTATTTAAATATTCATTAAGCCAGTGAGAAGGAAAATTACTCAGTATTAAAGCACTTTCTTGAGCACTTTCCTGGAAGGTGACAAATCTTGGCTCAAGTCCATGTTTTGATTCAGAGCAGAATTTGGAATCAAGGTCTCCCTTTTCTCAGGAATGTACTCTAACCAAGTTGCACTTACTCTTTTTTTTTATTGTCTTAGAGAATATTTAGCCTCTGTAAAATGGCAGAGAGTCAGTGGAAGGTGTTGTACACACAATACAGGTTAACATGGTAGTCAAGCCATCCTGGAAGCTGCAAATTTAAATCTCCAGAGGAAAGGGCTGGTGTGAACACGAGATGAAAAGGACAAGTTCCTCAGCTAGAGGGCATGCAACCACAGTGCAACCAGTCGTTCCACCATCACATGTTCAATTGTTCAATACCTACACATGCTGCTTTGAGCCTTATGACAGAGTTCAGCCCTACAGCAGAAAGCAGTAAGTATTTTTCTGATGTCAGTTAAGAAAAAAAGAGGTCAGGTTGTTATGCTGTAACTTGAGTGTCCAAGATTTCACAAGAAAACAGACTTAAATTTTATCTCCCGGCACCAGGATTTCTGAGGAAATGAGTGGTAGAAGCAGTCATAGAAAAGGTCCCATTTCACTTCACAGCCTATCAAGTGGAAAGGCTGTTAATAATCTATGTTAATGCTAATCTTTGGTAAATGTTAATACAGTACTGCAGTAAAAGCTGACTCTGTCTGCCACCAGCAACTGTGATGGCAAAACTGAAGACATCACTGCACGACACATATGTTAGTCAGAGGCTATGGAAGGATAAAAGAATAGATTACTTGCCATAGCTGCCATATCCCTGAAAACTAAAAGAAGACTTTAGAACAAAACCCCAGCATTTCAGCTCACAAAAGAAATGAGATCTGTTTTTTCTTCAGTATCTTCCTTCAGGAAAAAGACAGAAGGATATCTTGCACAAGAATGCACAATTTTAGATGTTGATATTCTGAAACATGAATTATTTCATTTCTTTAAGTTGCAACTTACCATTTTTTACTATTTTAAATCTCTGATAATCCTGACTGAAAAGTAATTTAAGTTCCCTCAGAAATTATAAATGAAAAACAAGCAACACCCTCCCCTCCCCCCCCCCACCAAAAAAAAGCAAACAAACACAAAAAGACAAAAAAAAAAATCACTCCTTGAAACAGTATTTCTCTGGAGGAACAGTCACATTTTCAGCCAGGTTACAGCAGAAGACCTGAGGGTAAGAATCTTTGCATTCTTCCCCTTGCCTCAGTGCATAAACTTGGAACGCAAGAAGTCATCCTGTGTCAGCAGAGGGACACTGCAGTCCCAGCCTGTACACAGACAGAAGAAGGAAAATTAGGTCAGTTATGCAGAAAACATTACCAGGTCTGCACTGCCCTCAGGGGACTCTGCCACTGCACAGACTCAAAGGCACCCAGACAGCACAGCCTTCCCTCTGGCCTGCCATTCCCACTGACCTCCTCCCAACCTCCACCTCCAGCACCACCATGTATTCTGAGCCCTGCAAAACCTTGCAGGAGGTCCCTGACTTGAGGTTTCTGCTTAAGACTAAATACTGACTGCTCCAGGGTCTTGACAATGAGAATCAAGAGGTGGAACAGTAATTAGACTGGTTTCTGAATCTGCGTATATATTAGAGAAAAACATTGCCTTTCACTGGTGCAGAAAGCTTTGCTTTCCTTGCTATTTTTTCATACTCAATGTTGATAGCTTGGTGGTAATTTTTAGGATTTTTGCCTGTTTTTGCAAGAAAAAAGAAGCATTTTTCTATCATACATTTTAAGATCTTTTTTCATTTGTTCAAGAATGGCATTTCTGAATGTAAGATTTTGTTGGAACCCTGGGTTTAGAAAAATTAGGTTTATGGGATTTAGTAACAAGATGGAGGATTTTGGGTGTGGGTTAGTTCATCTTCTTTTCTCTTTCTTCTTCACAAATCTGGGTGTTCTGGTATTGGGTCAAAAAACCACCAGTGCGGAACATGAAAAATTAGTTATTGGGTTATAAGTAAAAATAAATTAGTTGGCATTCCATAATTGGATAGATTGGACTTTAAATGGCCTTGGAAGTTAGAACTCGGGGCCATTTTCCACCTTGTTAACTAAGAGGTACATCCCGTGTAGCTGTGCCATAGGTAAGAAAATAATAAACTTCTAAGTCCAAAGAACAACCTAGCGTCTCCTGCGTTTCAATCCGAACTCTGAGTAAAAGAACCCACGAAACAGAAACAAACAAGAAACGAAATGAAGAAACATAACAAGACTTGAATTTGCTGTCATATATTTCTATTGAAGAGAAAGTATACTCAGACCTCTCTGTAAATTGGAATTGTATTTGCCGTATCAATGACATATGATAAAAAGATTCATTATTCAAAATAAGTGCTTATTCCCATCAGTTTTAAGTTCAGAAACAGCAGATCCGATGAAATCTTCCTTCAATCTACTGCACATGAGTAACAGTGTACACCCACGGACACATCAATTCTATATTGCCCAGCCAAAGAGCCCTGGAATGCAGACAGCACACCGGCACAGCAGAGTTCCAATCCCTACACTAAGTGTGAGATGTATGCCTTAAATGGGTGTGCTTGCCCTCATCAGTTACTTAGATTTTTCTTTGTATATGCATAAAAAATAATTTTTTCATCAACAGACAGAGCCTGCAGCAAATGAGCATTACAGCAATTTTAGACTTTCTTGCTGACAGGAACTCTCTCTTGAAACCTTCTGAACCCTGTTAATGAGTTGGAAAAGGATGCGCTGCTCTTCCATTACTCCAACATTTTACCACTGAGGTTCCACTGAGGCTGAATCTTGCTGCGGGTTCAAAAGTGTCCAGCTGCCAGCTGGAACCCTGCTAAATGCACAGCATCAGAGCAAAGTTTTACAAAAGTTGCCTTAGACCATGAATGCATTGCAGCGAGCTCCAAACATAAATTAAATTCAAGGCAATTTTAAATAATTTATCTAAATAGGAAAATAACATCTAGTTTTAGAACTCCTCACCTTTCTCAGGAAAATAAATTCAGGAGAAAAGGACACATCAAATTATAATTACTGCAACATGAATTGATTTCAATTAAATACAATCCCAGTATCTTTCTGGCACTATGTAAAGCAAGATTTAACTTTAGGCAGTCTCTTCATAAAGTAAGCTGAATGTTAGTGAATTAACCTAAGTATTAGTTTAAAAAAGAGCCCTGACAACCACATCTACAGTGACAGGCCATGAAGACCCATATGGATGATATTCAAGGGCAGAATGTAGTTTCTGAATTATATTGAAGTCACCTTAGAAGCTAGTCACCAGATAGAAAACTCAGGAAAAATGTCGAGTTTGGTGAACAGCAATGAAACTTAGTAATTTATTTTATTCTGTGGCTTATGCAGTTAACAGTTCTAAAGTTCCATGCTATCTACAGGTTTCTGAAGATATAGTTAATTACCTACACAAAATAGACTTTTGTAAGCATTTAAACATTATTCTCACCATTTATAAGTACAAATACAAGCCCTAATATAATATAATATAATATAATATAATATAAT
>VZTI01004934.1:237164-441098 GCA_013397865.1 Struthidea cinerea | reverse complement strand
ATAATATAATATAATATAATATAATATAATATAATATAATATAATATATAATACTCTGTATGTATCCACACAATTAAAAATAGAGATTTCGGCTCAGTTTTGTCAAATCCCTGATAACTAAATGGCATGTGGATATGCAGAGGTGAATGGGATGGGATTAATAAATTTAATTATTTATTTACAATGGAGGGGTTTTAGTAACCAAAGCACATAATCAAGCTTAAAAAATGGTTTAAAAACTCCAAATATGGACTTGACAATTTTGTTTTCTGTTGGGGAGCACAGACAACAGAAGCAGCATGCCTTGGAAGGCTTCATTAATCAATGAGAACACGACAAGCCATTATGTCCACTCTCATGAGCCCAGGAAGAAGCAGTAGCCATAGTAGCACCACATTCATACTCCATTGGCCATGGAGTGCATGCAACCACAGCTCCAGCAGCTCCAGCAGCTCCAGCCTCCAGGGCATTTGTGGGGACAGATGGAACTGATCTGTGTACTATCTGAAGGTGTGTAAAGGGTGGACTCTGCAACTGATTCTTCCTTTATGCATCAAAGGTCAAAAATACTGTCAACAGAACAGAGAAAGGTTGAAGGGCTTCTGTCTTGGTCATAGAATCATAGAATAGTTTGGGTCAAAAGGGACCTAAAAGATCATCTAGCTTCAGCCTCTCGGCACAGGCAGGAACACCTTCCACTAGACAAGGTTGCTCAGTGCCCAATCCAATCTGGTCTTGTACACTTCCAGGGATGAGGAAGCCACAGCTTCTCTGGGCAACCTGTGCCAGAGCCTCATCATCTCCACAGTAAAGCGTTTCTTCCTAATACCTAACCTAAACCTACCCTCTTTCAGTTTCATATTCAGTGTCCTATTATCACTACATGCCCATGTAAAAAATCCCTCTCCAGCTTTCTTTTAGCCCTCTTCAGGTACTGGAAGGCTGCTATAAGGTCACCCTGGAGTGTTCTCCAGGCTGAACAGCCCCAACGCTCTCAGCCTGTCTTCATGGGGAGGTGCTCCAGCCCTCTGATCATCTTCGTGGCCCTCCTCTGGACTCTCTTCAACAGGTCCTTGTCCTTCCATTGGGGTCCCAGAACTGGAAGCAGCACTGCAAGTGGGGTCTCACTAAAGAGGAGCAGAGGGGCATGTCTTAGATTATAATGTAAGATGTCACCAAAAGTACGTATTCTATCACCATCTGTTGAAACCAGGTGGGGCAGGGTTCTTTATCTCTTCTGTGACTCACCCCTGATAACTCCCTTCGGAGAGATATCTTCTGTCAATGGGCCATCAAGGCCTCACTGCATGACTCATAAAATTACATCATCCCATTGTGAGATGCTCTGCCCAGGGTGAGAAACCAAGCATTCCTACCCAGATATAGTCTGAGGTTTGGAACACCACAGTCAGCCCTTACCTACTGGATTCCCAGAGGACAAGAGCTACATAACCACACTGGACCTTCAGGGGAAGACCAGACCCTTCTACAAGGGTAAAAGAAGCAGGTCACTGCTTCAACAGAACCATATCTATCACTTCAAAGAGGATTACAGCCACCCCTTAATCAGACTGCCACCACCACCCTGACCAACAGGGTGCCAGGTCATATCCTGACTCTGTCAGTTTAAGCCAGTGTTTCTGTACTATTGCCTTGTTATATATATACCAGTAAAGAACTAGTAAAGAACAGTAAAGAACTGTTATTCCTATGTCTCATATCTTTGCCTGAAAGCCCCTTAATTTCAAAATTATAATAAATCAGAGGGAAGGCGGTTACATTTTCCATTCCACGGGAGGCTCCTGCCTTCCTCAGCAGACACCTGTCTTTCAAACCAAGACAGGGCAGAATCCCCTCCTTCAACCTGCTGGCCATGCTGCTTTGGATGCAGCCCAGGATACAGCTGGCTTTCCAAACTACAAGTGCACATTGCTGGGTTGTGTCGATACTTATCTCTTATTAACCAGTTATATACGTTATAAGTGCTTCATCTCATTTGGACTCTGATCGTTTTTACTGGCATTATAACTGAGCCACTAAAGCCAAGCTTGCCTGGCAGCTAACGTCAACAGTAGTCATGGCAGCAGTGCACTTCCACTTGGGAAGGGAGCCCAAGTTGCAGTCCAAGATACCAAGCAGAACAGTGCGGGGATGCTTGAACTCCTAATGCTCAGGTTTTGCCTGCTATACAAGGGAAAAGAAACCAAACGTATTTGGCTCCATCGTCAACTAATAACAACCAAAGAACAGAGATCAAGTGTCTAAACTTTTTTCTGAAATGGAAACTCCATGATTGTATCTTTTTTTATATATCTGTCTATTAATACCTGCATTAGCTGCTAGATAGCTCCTGATACTACAAAAATAAAGGGTCTCAGAAAACTGAGACTACTTTTTCCATGGTTTCAGCTTCATCAGCATCATAGTCTTTGCATTTTTCCTTTTTCATTTAATTTCCTTTTTTTAGGAAAAAAGTTGACATTGTACTGGAATGTATAAAATATAAACAGTGTGCAAAACACTGGAAGTAATCCCTTCTCTCCGATCAACACTAATAAGGACTCGGCTCTCTCTAGTTTCAGGCATTGTCCTTCAAGAAAGTTGTGGATCAGCTGAGCAGAATCCTTAGGAGAACAATGAAGAAGTCAGAAAATTGTGATCTATAAAGAAAGGTTGGAGGGTCATTTAAATTAAAGCATACCAAAGAGCCCTGCAACATTGTTCAAGTACATAAAAGTCTGCTGAAAGGAGAAATAAAATAATTGACTGTGCCAGTGGTGGATTGTGGAAGAAGTAATTGATTTGAAGTAGAATGAAGGGTTTTATTAAATACTAGCAAAACTTTTCTGATGTTAAGTGTAGTATAGTACTGCTAGAATCAACCTGGAGAAGCTATTGAGGCTCTGGCACTGGAGATCCTTGAGACCTGCTTAAACAAGCATCCAACAAGAATGACCAAGACCCAGTCACCCTTATCACAGAGCAGAAGAACCCTCTGAGGGTCTCATGAACTCCTCGCTGGTCCTGTGCTGTGATGCCCATACAGATTAGAGTGTTCCTCCACACAGCAATTTTGGGAGGAAATGCAACCTTAGCTGTCATGTTAAATTCAGTTGTAATTGTTATATGTAATTGATGGAATACTGTCTCTGCTGGAAGACAAAACTTGAAAACAACTTTGCATCTTTTCTGTATGAAAAAAAGTTCTGTGATCATGATCAATAGGAAAGAACCACAGTATTTCATCTACTTATCTATTTTATATTTTAGAGTTTGTGATTCATATCAGCTCGCTTTTGACATCTAAAAGTTAGATAAGCACTATAAGCCTCCTTCTTTAAGATGCAAGACATTTCTTCAGGTGAATTCACCCTACTCTTACTGCCTAAATTAAACAAGGTGCTTTGTTTACTGTGTATCTTTCTCTCTTGGCAGCACAGGGAGCTTCATCAACTAAACAAGTATTTCTATGGATTGCCAAAATAAGCCTCAAAGCAAATGAAGAGATTTTGAAAGGAATAAACAGCAATCCTAATGTGGAAATGGCAACCACATCTCAATTCATATCACACTACTCATTAAATAGCACCAGTGTAAATGATCAAATCTGCTTTAGGGGTCATGCTGAGAGGGTACTGCTTCTTCTGTATATCTAGTTATATTTGCAATGTTTTACAACTTGACAGGGATTGTTTGAATTAGGTTGTGATGTTATGAGTCAGTACATTCAAATCAGATGGACTGTTAAAAGAGGAGCTTCCAGAAGGCAGACATACAAAACAATTTCTCCCTAAAACCACTATATGATTGCTTCTTCAGCTCTAGGGCTGGATTCAAAAGCCTAACCCTCCAGCTGTACCACTCCATTGCCCTCTGCAGTACGTGGTACTTCAGTGTGCCTTCTGTTAAAAGAAAGCATATCTGATTTCAACAAGGTTGATAAAGTCCTTTAAATTGCTGACAATATCTCATAACAAAATGAAAGCAATGTACATTTGAATGCAAATATTAGTTTAAACAAAAGAAAAGCTCCAAATGGTAGCCCTTATGGACTACCTTATTACTGTATCTGTCCGGCTCTGTGGGCTCACACATGTGCACGCACAAACGCACGGCTAGCTTCAGTAATATTGTCAGCGGCAAAGAGGCAGGAAGATTCTTTGCATGGGTTCCAACAGGAGCATTTATTGTACACTCTCAAAGCTTCCAGAGGCAAAGATGAGAACAATCGCGAGCCCAGAGCTTTATCTGGGCGTGGGGAAAAGGTGGGACTAGGGAGCAGGGACCAATGGGGAAGCTCTGGGGGAGTGGCGAAGGGCAAGGGCCAACATCCAACCGCGAACACAGAACTGGGGTAGATTACCATAGCAGAACATGGCATCCTGGGAGAGGCTTCTTTCTCTCACCATGACCACTAAGTCTCTGGCACCAGCGACTGTCTTACCAAGAGCCCTCTCTGTCCCTCATGTCACAGGCTAATCGGCCACCACATTACCTGAGACATCTTAGGCCTGATACCAATAAAGAGATTTCTAATTAATCTCTATGAATAAGGAAGATATACATTTATATTTGTTAGGGTTTTATTATAGTGCTGTAATATTAGTAACCTTACTTTAATAGTAACCTCACTTTGAAGCTGAATACATAATTTAAAAAAACAAATTAGTACAAGTTATGTTTTGTGGCATGATATTATTAAATCAAATTTCATTGTGTGAGAATGTGGGCATACACATGAATCCGTCTTTCATAAGTTATAACTGATGTTATATACAATACGCAATTAACATAATTACTTTCCCTAGGGCAAGGAAAAATAAAATATATTTCTTAATTTTTCATACTGCTTTGAAAATTTATCATAAATGCTGTTAAATAAAATTTAGTTTTGGTTTGGATTCTCTAATATCTTTCATGACATGAGCTCTGAATTAATTCCAAAATCAAAACACAACCCAGCAGGAAGTTGCAGCCAATAGGCAAAGATCTGCTCAGTGCCTGATATATTAATTAACAACATTTTAAGTGTGCCCCTGCCACTGAATACAACATTAAATGAAGGTCCCACCCAACACAAAGGTAGAATGGATGAAAACAGATAATGTCACCGTTTGAAAGGGTCAGTGGAAGCAATTTGGTTGCTGTCAGCTCAGATGGCATTCCAGTAATGTATATATATTCAAAAAAAGTATTTATTTCCTTCATAAAACCTGAAGATATTCAAAACACCACTGGACAAGAGACTGGAAAATCTGCTTATGTTAACCCTTCATGGGCAGACTGGATGAGTTCCAGAGGTCTCTTCCTACCCCAGATATACTGTCCTCCTGCCATTCTGTGAACAGGCAGGTGAACCAAGAAAACACAGAGAATAACTGCAATGTATTAATGTGTGAAAACCTTTCCTTTTTCTGGAATGTTCACTTTCCTTTGGAAAAAGATCATTATTTTGCTCAGCTATCCAGTACTATCACCCCAAATCTCATGTTTGCAGATAAACTGGCTGTCCCAGAGGGGATTATATCACAAAGAACAAAAACCAACACATCACAGACTATGCTCATAACACTGTAAGAGGAATATATATACCTAAGCAAAATGAAAGTAGCATTCTCTTCCAGTTTTATTACCTCAAAAACTGGCATCTGTTCTAGCCTAACCATTCAAGACCCCTCCGTAAAATAGGTGGGATTAAGGCATCTGTAGAGGATGATAACTTTACCAACTAAAAAGGACCTTAGGAGACTGATGACTTGTTTAAACTGGGCACTTAACTTTTAGATAGCAAAGGTTATGAAAAAGGAATGTCATTGAGAGAGAAAATCACACAATCATCTTAAGTGTATTCTAGAAATGTGGTGTTAGTTGGAGGGAAGCCAGTCAAACACATATCTTACAATAGATTTTTACGTGTTCAAACCTTCACACAGATTTATCATCTGTCTTTATAAATAACAAGACTTTTGTTATAAATAACAAAATAACTTTATAAATAACAAGACTTGAGTAATTCTACTGCAACAGGCATTTTTTAATTGAGACTAAGTCCCTGCTTTGAGAAGTGCTTGGTAATAATTCCCTAGGACAATATTTTTACAGTGTTGGATACGCATTTTCATCATCTTATTTTTTGAATGCTTCTGCTCCTGTTCCCATTTGTTCAGAGAAACAGCACAGCCTGCATGCTCCAAGGCAGACCCGGGCAGACGTAGATGAGCATGTGCCAGTCGCCAGGAAAGCTTTACAGAGATCAAATCGGATTTGCTGTGAGAGCATCCCTCCAGCACACACTGCTCTGTAACACTTCTCAAGGTATTGCACCTTCCTTGTGTGTTCAGTCATTTCCTCTGAATAGATCCGGACAGGCTCATGAAATGCATCACACTCCCCATCTCTTTTTTCCACCATCTAGCATTGCTTTTAAATGAATGTCCCTTTCCCCCCTCTTCCTGTCATTTTTCCAGGTGGAAAGGCAGGTCCTTCCATCACTGTCAGCCTGCAGAATATTACCCTTTAGACAAAAGAAAACCTATGAAACCTGAAGACTGCTCTGAGGAGAGACAGCAACGCTACTAGGTCTGAATCATCATTCACAATTGTGGGGACCGGGGAAGAATTTTTATGCATTTGGTTATGATATTTCAGCAAATTTCTGCCATGTTTGTAAGCAGAGTATAAATATCAAAATTAAAAATGTATTTCTTGTCTCCATCATTTCCATGTGCTGTTCACTGGAGCAGTGCTTCTGGTCCCAAAGGCTGCAGTTTGAGGAGAGTACTGGTGAACAGGGATGTAACACCTGTGACTGTGGTGCACAGGGGACCTCAAGGAAAGCACACTAAAAACTCTGAAGCAGTTTCCAATACAAAAGAAAACATGGAGGTGCCAGTGCTTTCATACCTTTTCCTGAGATAAGACTTGAGAAGTTTTAAGCACACTGGTTAGAGGCAATTATCTGGATCTCCAGTGCCTACCTCTACTTCCCTTGAGTGCTACATTGATTTTAAGGGGCATTGTAAAGGAGTAAAATTCTACGTGTCAAGAGTACAACCTGACCCTGCTGCACTGCAGTAACTAGCAATTACGGAACACAACACACTCAATGGACAAGCATCTGAAATGTAAGAGAAGGATTTGTCTGGATGATAAAATTCAACATTCAAATCATGCTCCAGGGAGCTCTGTGGGTCATAGTCTAATAAAATGGGAAAAGTCAGCTTCACCTTAATTTTGGTCATGTTTTGCGGGTGCCTCACAGCAGGAATGGAGAGCAAAGACTCCTGTTCCTATTAGAAACCAATCCTAAATGCAGTCTTGTGGCTGGCACCCAGCAGTTATTGGGCTACATGTCAGCTGCAGCAGCTGGGCAGGAACTGGAGCACAAGGCAATAAAGGATTCATGGTGAAGGAGGGTAGTTTTCTATCATCCACCACTGTAAGAGACACAGCCTTTTACTGATGGAAATCATCAAAACTGAACAAGATCTCCCTCAGACCCCAGGCTTTATTCCAGAGATGTGCAGGCAAAGAATCTAGTTGCACACCCAGTTGGGCACCTAACATTCTGTAAGTGAATTTCACGCACAGTAAGTTTTGATTAGGATTTCAGCAGACGTGCACAGTGTAGTACCATTCAGAACAGATACAACAAAGGGGAAAAAGGAAAAGGGCCTGCTTAGAAAGGGCAGAGTCAGTGCTGATTTTTCTCCTGGCTCCTGCACAGCTTGTCTTGAATAGGAACCCCTCCAGGGAGGCTGTGAACTCACAATATCTCCCCAACAATGGGTGCTTTCAGGCATGGGAAAGAGTAGAGAAGGAGGGACACATTCAAACTAGAATTGTACTGCAGATTCCTTCTTTCACTGTGGCACAGTGAAAATTGTTCCAGAGAGAAAAATGGAAAGTCATTCCATGCAGGATTTCTGAGCTTATGAAACTTCTATCAGTTCTACTTCATTCACAAAGTGAAACGAATCACCATTGCAAAAATGAAATTAAACCTTATCAGAGTATAGCTCTGCCATGCACCATGAGTCAATGTCCATTACACATGGCACTCCTTCCCTCTGATGGTGAATGGATGCAATAGGACTGACTGTCTCACAGAACGAGTTTCCCACTGCCCAGCCAATTCACCTCTCTATCACCGCTGCTCAGGTGGGTCTCCAGAGGTTTGAACTGCTTCTTGTTGCTGCATAAAACACAATTAATTGCTCATGCCATTGAAAACTTTCACCCTTTACTTCCAGCTCAGAGTTTCCATTTTCTCAGAAATGACCACATTCTCCTTTGGTGTAATTTTTTTTTATTTTAATATCTAACCAAATGCAAGTTCAAAAATCAGGACAATTGGGAAAATGCTTTCTAATGAAAGATGACTTTAAAATGAATGTGCTGTTGAAAAATGTCTTTTTCTGTGAAACAAAGCTGTTCAAGACAAGGGATTCCAAGTAGTTCTTCTAATCTGATTGCTCTTCCAGGGATCTGTAAATATGCCTGTCCTGAACTATTCTCTTGCAATGCTGCTGGACTGCAAAATATTGACATCTACAATTTCTAATAGGTCAGCCAGGGGTTTTTTTAAATTCATTTACATAATGCTTTTGCCAATACTTGTATTTTTGCATGCAAATAAGCAGAGCAAATACACTAATGAGCTCTAGTTCTGGATTATATGCTCAAAATAAGACAAGCCCCATCCACAATTTTTCCATCCTATATTTTCGTTATATAAACATTCAAATTACACACACAATTACTTAATTGCTTATAACAAAGTTGAAGTGTATATTTTGCAATTAGTTTTACATTGTAAGAATGTAATTAAAAGCCAAGTTGATAATCATTTGAAATTTTGAGTAGAGAAATATGGATGTCATGAAGTTTATATTGCAATTGGATTGCTTTAGAAGAAATCATTGTGAAGTTATATTTCTAAACAATAGAGGACATATTTAAAATATTCTTAAGTTGTGTCAATTTACCATTGGCCACTGTACTTTGTAAAACAGTCACATTCCAAGGATTTCTAATTTCTTTTTTTTTCAAGTAACAAAATTGGTAATGTTATATATTACAATGAGTTAAATATTTTATTACCCTTCACTTTTTAGCTAGGTACAGCCTTATTTTAAAATATCATTCACTCTCCATTGGCACAACTTTTCTACTTTATATCTGCCTGCCAGCCATTCATTAGCGCTGTCAAAATACCCAGGTATATTTAAGTATTTAATTTGGAGTATTTAGTGATTTGGAGAACATTGTAATTTTCTGCATCTACCTGGAGGCATTCAAAATAGATGTGACTATCAGCAGTTACAAAACTCCATCATCTGAAAACATGCCTGTGGTTAGGAATACAAGGCCAAGACTCACTGAGCAAATTTAGAAAAAATTACCATAGTTGGCTGCTTCATGTACATAAAGTACATTTTGATGAACAGCATAGGTTAAAAGAGGTATTTGGAATGGAAACAGTTGGGACTTCTAGGTTACCATGAAAATCAAAGTTGTATCCATAGGACTTCAGCTCTCTCTGTGTCCATGATTTAATGTTTTACCCCAGTCATGCAACATGAATTTGGCTTCAAATACAAAGGATTGTTAACATCACCCAAGGTTTTAAGCAGAATGAGATCCAAATCTCCAAAGGGAGGCTCAGAAAAGCCAGGTGTCATCTGTTTTAGCACAGAATTCCCTTGCAGGCTTCTGGCTTGAGCACTTTTAATGCAAAATCTATGTTGTGTAGACCAGCCTACATAGGAAAGGTTACAAGACTCTGACTAACTTCATGAAGCACTAAACTCACACAGAATGTTCCTGACTGAAATGTAGTACAGGACCAAGCCTACTCCTTATAGTGTTGAATCTAATTGCAAATGGTCCCCAAATGCTATGTGGCATCAGAAAAAATTGATGGCATTAAAATTACAATAAAACTAGGTTGAGGGGAGAGGAAGACAGAAGGAAAACAGGCCTTTTTTGAAATCTGTGTCTCATTGTCAACACTGCAGGGTGTGCCACTATGCTGGGTAATGCACAATGTGATCACATTAATTCTAATTTTTATTTTCATATTCTTTATACTCTTTGATGAATTATTTTTAGGCAGCTGAGCTTTACTATTATGAATATTTCTCAGAAAACAACTTCATAATATTTAATTTACAGTTCTTGGGGTAGACATTATAGTCTGTTAGGAAAAGTGAAACAAAAATTCCACTTTTGTTGTAAAATGCAAAGAACACTTAACAACAACAAAACAACACATTTTAAGTGAGGGAAAAAAAGATGCCTAATAAGTCGGTAAGTGCTTGTGAGCAATGAATATTTTTGAAGTGTTGCAATCCATTCAGATATCTACTTTTAAACATGAATAAGCAAAACTCAAATATGTTTTTCAACAGAAATAATGTTTGAGCTCTCACAGTAACCATTTCATCACATAATAGGTAATCACACTTTTAATGTCAGTCTTTCTCCAAAAGTGTGTTGCTAATCAAGTTTCTGTCCTATTGAACATGGGAGCATAAGGTCGCAGTACATTTTCCATGTGTCCTGAGAATGGGACCTGTAGTGCTGTATTTTCCCTCTCCTTTTCTTACTAAATGTCTGCCCTTCCCACATTATCCTCCCTTCCCTGCCCCTACTGCTGGCCACTCCCTCGGGTTCTCCCTGCTGGTTCCAGTAACCCAACTCCGCCCATGTACCGCCCCTGCGCCCTGAGAAAACCCCCTGCTCCCTGACCATGTGGGCTCTCTGCCTTTGGGAACTGGCTTGTTGTCATGTGAATAAAAGTTCCTCTGAGGTTGCCATGAAGGGACCCTTCTCGCCTCCTTTATCATCACCGTGTTGCAGAGCCCACCTAGCCGGAGCATGAGCACGGGTCCGTCCAGAAGAACTACGGGAGAGTGGAACAGCCGCTCTCCCCAAAGCAGCCCTGCAGAGCTCTCCAGGAAGGTTTGTGGCTTGCTAAACCAACGCAGGAAACCACACACCGCAACAGAGACCCTGCCCAATTTTCATAACTAGTGTAAAGTCTGTGCATTGTGACAAAAGTCAGAGGATTTTGTCTCTTTGTTCTTTATTTACATAATGTCCTCCTTGAAAAGCAGTCTTGGGAACTTCTTTGTTACTATACACAAAGGTAATATTCAGCATGGTTAGAGATGGTAAAACACACTTTCAAATTTTAGTTCATGATTTTAGGAAAATGCAAAGAAAGTTACGTTTTAACAACTTCAGCCAAGTTAGTATAATTACAGTGACTAAAGGGGTTTAGATATGAATCTAAATTCAACTTTATCTGGTAATAATGTGATGATTGTGACAATGAAGAATGTGCTAGAAAGTTTGCTAATAAATTTAGAAATATTACTTGAATGAATATTAAAAAGTTTCAATGTTTCGTTCAAACCCATTTCAGCATCCTTGGTAAAAATATGTCAGCATCCTTACAATATTGTAATTTTCTTACTTATGTGATTTCTGCTTTGTGTTTGTCTGGCCTATCATAGACAAGATATACCAAAAAAAGTAAAAGCATTCAAACTGAAAACCTGTGGTTTACTTAGTTTCATTAAGCATAAAAAGCAAGTTATATTTATTTAAATTTTCTGAAAGCCTGTGCATTGTATCTCACCAAGAAAACCTTTCCCCTCTACAGAAAAATTTCTAAAATACCTACCAATAATGTGAACTCTCAGGGTTCATCTTGTCTTTAGTCCATGTTTATATGTTTGGTGTTTATATCATGAAAATATCAGAAAGATTCTGAGAATTTAAAATGATGAAAGAAAGATTAGAAGTATTTTTCTTTTGGTTTAGATTAAAATTTAGGGATGGGACAGGGGATTGGAAGTAAATCATCTTTAAGTTCCCTTCCAACCTAAACCATTCCATGGTTCTATGAATATACAAGCAGAAACAAATAATTTTACTGATTTTTTCTGATGGTTGTCGGATTTCATTTATGTCAGTAAATGTTCATTAAGCACCTTTAAAATACAGTGAAACACATTTGCGTAGAGGGTTGGGGAGATAATTGCACACTTTGAACACAAACTGCCAACACAGTGATAATTGCTTGCCTTCCCAGGTTTCCAGTCAGTGGTGTTGAGAATATATATTTACCAAATAATGGTATCTTACCCGGGATTTTCATTGATTAATGCGATGCCTGGGGACATTACTGGGAACTTTCTTGTCCCCAGTTCATATCCTAAGGTTCTTAATAAAAATCTATGCCAGTCCTTTCAAAATAAGTATATGCTTTTGTAGATTGAGGGTGGAGGTTTGATGCCAAAGGACAAAGGGTTCACCTTGGCATTTACATTAAAAATGGCATTCACAGTTTCTTCTAATCATACAGTTTATCAAAATCTTTAGTTCTACTTGTTAAAACCTGGCTACATTTTCACATGGATGTCCCTCATCTCTGTTGCTGAATACAGCTTTCTTCTTTCACAAATATAAATTCCAAATTAGGGTGTACATTCTTATCTGCACATGGGGAAATTAACACTCAGCACAGTTTTCCAGTTTTTTGGAAGCTAGCAAGATCCCTACTGATTTGTGTAGGCTAAAGTGGCATATTTAGCCAATCAAAGGGAGGTATAAAAGGCCGAACACACCAACGCACTCTGATTCTTTCTGGAACAAGAGATTGATATTATATGAAACATTTATTTGTGAATGCATATTTAGAAAAAAAAGTTTTTTGTCTTGCATTTTAAAAGCTGAGTTCTATTCTGGGTCCCTAAAAGTATGCCAAGACTGAATCTGTCAAGTGAGTTTCTCAAAGGTTGACACGTGAGTAGAGGGGGTGAAGGACACAGTTCAGTTGAGCTGAATCTTGTGACATTTTATTTAGGATCCTAAGACATTCAGAAAGCTGGTGCAACCCAAGGCCTTTGAGACGTTTGCCTGTTACTGGTCTTGTACGTACAAGAGTTTGGACAGTTATATTCAGGCCAAGGTGTCTTAGGAGTTTAAACTATGGTGCATGAAAAGATCAGTTTTGAAGCCAAGAGTTGATAGACCCTCATGTAACAAGAACCACAATAATTATTCTAGGTCATGTATTTATTGCCGTGCTAGTGGATTCACAATGTCCACCTCTAGCTTTTAGTTCAGAACTGCCTCTGGCACAAACTGACAGGTTCCTCAGAATGTGTAAACATTTCTCATTTGTTCTGGATTCATGTTTGTCCCAAAATGACCCAATTTGTACCTACAGGCTACAGCTAGTAAATTGGAGGTTTCACCCAAACCATACTTCACCAGTGAAGTTAGGCAACATTCAGGCTCCTAAAACGAGGTGGCCCCGAGTGGCACATATCCACACAGTTAAATGTTTCAGTCTCCAGAAGCATGAGATAATCCAAAACATCAAATGGAAATGGTGTTTGACCTGTGATAACTCCCAGACCATGTAAAAAATTGTTTGGTGAGACCCTTGGCAGTGAGCCCAAAAGCATGCTAAGGGGCTGCCTAAGCCCTGTTGCAGCATGTGTAATCCCATCCAGTGCCTGGGAATTCCTGACTCAGGTACCATTAAATTTACTGGTACACAGAGTCAGACACAGTTTTTGAAAGAATTAATGATACTTTCCAGCTGGGCAACTCATCTGTAGCTGGCTAAGCATATTTCGCCTTTCTGGTCTGTAGGAAAGAAAGGGCATCTTTTTTGGTCTGGTCTCTTCTTCACAACACATTAGAGGAGAATATAATCTCTAAATCCTACTTTAAGAACCCAGAGCCAGCAGAAATGTAGCAATAGGGGACTTCTTGTTGAGTTTTATGTGGTCTGGAAGAATTTTTGCTGAGAAAAGATAGCCTGGGTGTCATGGTGAGCATGCTTAGGTTAGGCACTTGAACAAGCTGCGTGGGGAGCTTCTGACACCTCACTTTCCAAGGAAAGGAAAGGGAAATCTACCCTCTCGACTGCTGAACACACCAGTAGAATTCCTTGGGAGTCTGCCCTATACAAGAAACAATTATCTATTCCACTTATCTTTTGTTCAAAAGGCTTCAGGGAATCATGTTTTGGTGTGCTCACGGGAAAAGGAGTACTGGGTATGACACAACCTTTGGTACAGAGCACCATAGCCGGGCTTTTATGTCTCACAGTTTTATGCACACATTTGCTGCCAGCTGCTGCCAGCCTGGAAGATGCTTCTGGTGACTTTTTGCCAGAATCTCATGGCACAAAAATGTTATGGTAAACAAGTGTGGTTGTTCCACAGCCATAATCCATCTGCCATGGCTTTTGCAGAAAAGCAGTCAATTCATTTCAGGCCTGAAATGAGCACTGATACCCACAAGTGCCAGGAGAGTACTTTGGAACTGCTTTTCTCCCTTTTCTGTGATGCATGGACTTACACAAAAATGAAAGATGCCCTCAAAACTGCCCTCCTGCCTCTGGCCACACGGCCCCTGCATCTTGCAGCAAGAGGCAGTGGGTTCAGCACAGAAGCTGAACAAGCCATGGGTGCAAGGCCCTGGCAAGCCAAGAGCACGAGTAGCACAGAGAGACTGGGAGCAGCATAGGCAGCTGTACAGCTGAGAAGCCTGAAGCTGAGTCAGAGCGTAACATTGCTGAAATTAAATGAAACCAAAGGCACACATAAAAAGTGGTAAATAGAGGTATGGCTTTGCAATCACAGCAAAGGTGGCAAGTTCTATCTCCAATAAGATGATTCACAACAGAAATTAGTACAGCAGTAGGACCAAGGAAAAATTAATTTTCAATATAGCAAAAAGCTATGATTTCTGAAGCAACTAGATGTAAAACAAAAACTGATTAGTAGCTTGAAAGGAGTGACTAATCAAACTGCCTGAAAATAAAACTGGCCTGAAACTTTAGAAGTGTTGGCATAACTGAGAATCTGCAGAATAGCTCAGAAGAAGAAAATGTGTTTTAAATAAGCAAGGCAGATCAAAATCACTTGGAAATCATGCCAGCAGCTGCTTAATAACTTACATATTAAGTCAGGGACAGCTGATAGAAGAAGCTTTGCCTTCACCAAGCTCAAATGAAAAGTAGATGTGACCAGCCTAGGACAGAACTGGTGTGCCTTGCCCCACAGATCCTCACTGCTCATTTTTCTGTAATTTGGAAGACAAGGGGACTGAGCATAGCAGGAGATATGACCTTGTCATGGAAGGAAATCAGGTTGGTCAAGCAGGACCTGCCTTTCCTAGACCCATGCTGGCTGAATCTGATCCCTTGGCTGTCCTGCATGTGCCATGTGATATCACTCAAGATGCTCCTTTCCATGACCTTCCCCAGCACCAAGGTCAGGCCAACAGACCTGTAGCTCCCTAGATCCTCCTTCTGAACCTTCTTATAAATGGCTCTTGTCATGATGAGGCTCAGTCAACTAGACTGCTAAACAGACCGAAGTCTGCCCCCAAGAAGTCCAAATCAGATGGCTGTTCTGCTATCCCCACTCCTTATGAGAATGGAAAAATCTATCATTTGATGACCACTAAGAGGCCTTCAACCATCACATCACCCACAGTCCTTTTCTGTTCACAAGCAGCAGGTCCAGCAGAGCACCATCCCCAGTTGGCTTCTTTTCCAGCTGTGACAGGAAGTTATCTCCCACACATTGCAGAGACCTCCTGGCTTGTTTACTTTCTGCTGTCTTGTATTTCCAGCAGACATCTGGTAAGCTGAAGTTCCCCATAAGAACAAGGGTAAGGGATTGTGAGACTTCTCCTGGCTGCTTATAAAATATTTTATCCTAATTGAGTAGTCAGAACAGACTCCTACCAGAACACGTGTCTTATTACCCTTCCCCCTGATTCTTACCCGTAAACACTCAGTTCTGTCATCACCATCATTAAGCTCCAGACAATGCAGACGCTCCCTAACAGACAGGGCTACTGTAGGTGCTAAAAAGCTAGAAGCAGAAAAATTCTTCAGCCTTTTCTCAATATTCTGTGAGAAGACTGTCTTTCCTATGTAAACTATTTTAAACAAGGTCACAGTTTCATAAACTTCTTGCACCTGCAAGCGGTTTTGCAAGATTGTTATGGCTTCGACTTTGAAAATATTATGGAATAGGTCTCTTAAGACTTGGCCAATCCTCTCAAGGAGTGGATGGCCAAAGAACCAATTACCTATTGCCACTCAACACACTTTTTGCGATCTATCCTATGTAGTAGTCAGAAAATTATTAAAGAAAAGCTTCGGCTTCCACTTGTTCATGAGCCTGGACTCTGTGTCGTTTTCTTTATACGCCTCAGACGTAACAACAACAGGCTACCCCACCCCGTCTCCTTCCTCCCCTGTCCCTTCTGAAGAGTTTATAGCCATCAATTGCAGCACTCCTGTTTTGTGAGTCATCCCAGTGCGTTTCCATGATGACAACTATGTCATAGTTTTCCTTCTTTGCAATGGCTTCCCACTCCTCCTGTCTGTTGTCCATGCTGCGTACAGTGGTGTAGATGCACTTCAGCTGGGTGATTGATCCCACCACCTTTTTGGGTGGAGAAGCCCACATAGTTCCTAATGTGACCATTCTCAGGTGCATCTGTGGTTTCTAACCCTTAAATAACCTTTGCATCTTTGCTGCTGCATGGATCTCCATCTCCTATCTCCACTGAGACAGCAGACCAAAGGGCCTCACCAGAACATTGCCCCTCGAACACTGGTGTGCCACCCCAGGCTTATCTCTAGCAAGCCTGGTTTTATCGCCTTCCCCTTTCAAATCTAGTTTAAAGCTCTTTCAATGAGACCTGCTGACTGCTGTCTTTTTCCCCTTTGAGAGAGAAGAATTCACTGAGAAACCCTGTGTTGCATCCTTTCCTCCTTTACTCACCTTCTCCCCCATCTTCTCTTCTTTCAATTCTCTCCAACATTTTTATTTTTTCTTTCTACTTACTCCTGCCCTACCTAACATAATTACAGTCTTCATTCTAAAATTAATTTGGCATTAACATAGTTAATGCTTGCAGCAGTGGCAGCTCCAAGGTTTATAACACACAGACTCCTCAAAAGAAAATTTCTTCATGTCTGTTTGTTGTTTCTGTGTGCCCACACCCATAACATAACATGGGCTTAAGAGAACTATATTGTACAAAAGATCAGCATAGTGTAGTCACAGCCAAAGTAATAGTAACAAGACAAGAACATCAGAAAAACCAGAAAAATTGCCTATTGCCATGAAAAGAACCAAGTTATTTTCCCCTGTGTGCCTTGCTGTGCTCAGCTCAAGCTGATATATGTCCAGCTCTGTGAGCTTGGGATGACCAGTGAGATCCCAGGGGATGTGGACCTTGCAAACACAAATGTTTAAGAATTAGGTAGAGCATTTAAGTGCTATTTAAAATGTACTTACCTGAGGAGATAAGTTACATTCTGCAACAAGCCTGTACCAAGTTTGCAATGCCCCCTGTTGCATTATGCCACTACTGCATGTCACTATTGATACAGACAAAAAAACCTCTGGTTTTGACTCCTCCATCTGCAAAAACCTCTGTTTTTGACTCAGTTTCTTCTCTGAATGGTGATCACCCAATGAGATAATGCAGAAACGGTGAATTTCTAGTCCCAAATCTTGCTTTGTCTAAATGCAGGCTTAAGGAGACCATGTGGTATCAGTTGCACAGGTCACATTTGGAAACTGTTCTTCCTAATTTTAAACAGAAATATTGATTTCTGCACAATCTGAAGGTGGCATGTGGATCTCAAAATAAAAACAACCCAACAACCCTAAAGAGATGCACCTAATGCTATCTAATGGAAAGTTGAAAACAAGATTCAGCTTCTCATGGAACAGATTCCTTGGAACATAATGACTTCATGGGACTGTGAAGAGAACAAAGAACCTCTTGTCTCCAGCTAGTCACCTCATAGCAATAGAGATGAAGGCAGCTAATCATCACTGTTTTCTAAAGCCCTCTGGGCTCTTGAAATGATTTGGCAGCTTCTGTGTTGTTCATCATGCCCAAATTATGAATATTCACAGTGTGCTCTCACTGGATCACTCACCCCTTTACTGAAGGATAGTTTTGCAGATGCATATTCCCTCTGTCTCATTGAGCTAATCTGTAAATAATGGTGGATTGTGCACTGGAAGTTTGCATCGGCGCTAGTTATAAGATTACTCTTTTGTGGCCAGTCATTCCCTCAGTGATTAACCATTCATCCCACAGGCACTGAAGGGGATCCTCTTGTGGTTCCTTGGAATATCATAACAGACAGATAATGAGCAGACAGAAAAAAGAAAAGTAGAATATGAGTTATCCATCGTATCTGTCATTTTTAATCAAGTATTCTTCTCTGTCAGAAACATGAACACGTGAAAACACAGACACTAGGCACAAGAGTCTCCCCCCTTTCCTTTCATTTTGATCTGCAGTAATGGTAAAAATTAAACAGTGACTGTTTGTTCCTGGTTGAAGCTTTATTTTGTGGTTAATAACTGCAGTCTTCCTTGAAAAATATCAGAACAGGTTTTTCTTCCTCTGATATTTTTGTGCTGTGAAACACTCCTTACTCAGACCGAGTGCAAGCACTCAGAGAAACTAAAATATGGTATCTAAAAGAGAGCTATTTACAAACACCCAGTAGAAACAGTGCATGAAAGGCATGTGGCATAAAGTACACAATTTTGCAACTGCACAATACTCATGGAATTCACCCCAAGTTAAAAGAGGGGAGGGAGCTCATTGTTAGCAGGCACAACGTACAGATGTAATAAAACAATTTATAAAATGGTTGGAGGATACAATCAAGGCAAACAATGTGTAATGAAATTTTTCTAGAAATTGGAACACAAGGAGGGAGAAAAAGAGTAAGCATAAGGCTGGACAGCTACTGGAAATTGCTACATCTAAACAAACAGTGATGCTAAAGGTCAGTCTGAATATGACATTTGGCTGAAGTCAAAAACAAAGAGCTAGCTGAGTAGCAATAGTTGTCACAGGACTTTTAGTCTATAAAAGGTTTTTCAAATTTATTTCTTTTGTTTAAACAGGTTCTTGTGTCAATTTTTTTCTAATACATCAATAATGCTTTGAAGACAGTTCTTATTTTACAGTCAGTTTACATATGAACAAATGTGGTAAAGTTGTCAAATTAGAGAGTTTCAGATGAAGGCTGGCATCCCATTGTCAATATTTTCATAGAAGAAACTTGATGTTTTGAAGGACAAATAATTATTGATACAAGATTTATATGGAAGCATATTAGCCAAGTCAATCCAATATCAGAAGGAGATAAAATGTGGATGCCATCTACTACAGAAGAAAGGTGTGGGTCCCCTGTAGGGCTAATAGGATTTGTCAGTTTCATATAGGTGTCTCAAATACCCTACATCCTCTAAAATGTCACTGGATGTCTGGTTTTAGGCACTCACACTTCTTAATCATGCTCAATTCTTTTCACATTTGTTCTCCATTCTCTAAAATCCATTTCAAAGTAAAACTTTTGTTTTAATACCAGGGTTCCATCTACATTGGTGAGGTTTTCTGTTACACCATAGAACAAAAGACACATGAAGTAAAACAAAAATGGAAGTTACCATGATCTCAGAAACTGTTCTCTCACGTTGCTCAAACAACACTCAGCTTAGCCTTTATGAGTCTGATCTAAAGAAGGAGAGAGATCAAATGTTCAAATACAGTACTGCACATAGTTTTAAAAATCAAACTCAATAAAAATCCACCAGTAAATTTTGTCAGTTAAAAAAGTTTCAAAATGGGATACAGACATGGAATTTTCTTGTTTTGTAATGGTGACAAAAAAACCCCATGACTTTTAATTGATCCTTTGGTGACATGAGCAGGTCACAGTCCAGACAGGTAACAAGAAGTATATCATCTATTTGAGTTGTGACAATTCAAGCCCTTCAATGAAGCCCTTAAACATTCATTTAATTAAGGTCCCATTGATTTCAAGATCCTTTATGTTAAGCATTTGGGTTAGTGCTTTGCTGATTCATTAGATGATAAAATCATTTCAGTCAATACAAATGTTTTAGGGGTGCAATTACATCTGCTCAGGCAGGGAGAGTCAAAAGAGAAAATATAACTAGAGGTAATGACATAAAATAAAGCTAGAAACACTGAAATGAGAAATAGTACATACATTTTTAAATTGAAGGTCATTATGCACCTGTCAGAGACTGAAAATAGTTCATGCCTCAAACATTGAAAGTTTTGTTCATGACAAAGAAGCTGCAACCGAAGAAGCCTCCCTGAAGACTGGGACTTTGTACTGAAAGTCAAACTGCTGATTAGATAAAGGGAAACCTATTGCTCAGTCACCTCAGGCTGAGGGAAAGGTATGCATCCACAGAACACCAAAGCCACCAACTGTGCTGAGAATCATCCCCAGCTGAGTTTGGGGTCGGGGGAGAGCACAGCTCACAAAAGCCAGGTTTACACAGACTGCCCCCAACTGAGAGGGAAGGAGGAGGTTTTGGGTGGATGGTGTAACCTCTGGTGAGAGGCAATAAACACCCATCCTCCATTACATAAACCGGCCCAGCTGTGGAACCCCCAACCCCACAGGGCACATCNTTCCCCCCAGAGTCATCCATGAGGCCTTGCACCACAGGACTGCACGTGATGCAACAGATCCCCAGTCTGCTGTGAGAGACTGCCCTCCTCCTCCAGGGGGACATGCCTGGATATTGCTACCTGGCTCGAGGGTATGTTATTAACCCACGGGATTCTATGCTTTTCTGAGGGGCCTTCACCACCAAGAAGGCCAGCTGGAGAGGATCAACGGAACATCGTTGGGATCCATAGAGTGGTGGTATTTTCCTTATTCTGTCCCTGTCACTCTTTCTGTCCCCCCCACCTATTTTTCTACTTCTTTCTTTCTCTCTCTCTCTCTCTCTCTCTCTCATATTTACCATCAAATAAAACCCTTACTATTGTCACTGGCATATGGTCTCGTTTGCACCTTAATTCCAGCAGAGGCATTTCTAAGAACCTTAAAACTGGATCTTAACAGCACCAGCACCAGAGTATCTGACTTTTCCCTTTTTAAAGTCATCATGTCAAGACAGATGAAGTTTAAATTCTATTTCATTTTACTTAATTTATAATGTTGCTCACAATCTCATAAGTCCTTCTGGTATTAAAGCCTAAATGTTATATCTTTTGACTGATATATTATAAGCCTATACATCAAAACCTGTACATTACATCCCTCAATTCAAAGTTCATGGTTTAGTTGAGTTATTTGAAGGTCTCCTTTTTAAAAACCTGTATTTCATTACAATTTTATTGATAAATACTGCATATTTCTATTTTTAAAATAACATTGTTACATTAAGGATTCAATTCAGTAATCCCTACTCACAAATGTAGAGGCATATAAACTATTCAGCAAGTACATGGAATCATCAGATTTTGCAAACATTTGCAAACACGAACTGTGTAGTTCTGCCTGTAAGTGATAAAATGGTGAACTTACAGGTAATGCACTCTGTCTACCCCTTAGTCTGCAATAAACTGTAGTATTTTGCAAAAGCGTTTCTGTTCTAGATTAATTGATCTTCAGTAGGCCTCATGCACTGTAAATGCTGTAGCTATGGCTGCAGGCAATGCTAATACTAAACTGGTTTGCACTCATATACCGTCAGCTGGAATTATCTTACTATCAGTAGAAATAACATCCTGGAAATCTTGTATAGAATTTTATAGTTCAAAAGCATTTTTGAAAATGGAAATCCTCATTCTGCTTTCTATTGGCATTGGAGTCTCTCTGATGACATTCAAGTTTAACATTAGAAGACTATTCCATCCCTTCCCCTGCATTACAAGTTGTTCAACTTCTTTTATTTATCCACTACTCCAGCATTACCACAGAGATATCTTTTCCCTTAGCCCTGTTCCCAAAACCCATTTTGGTGTGAAAAGAGCAGAAGCATGTGCATGAAAATGAAGGTGCAGCAGTTGCCACCTCCACAGCCTGTGCCTGAGAAGAACAAGACATACATAGCCAGTTTTAATCAGATTTCAGTCTTATTTTCATTGGTATCAGCCTAATATTCTTTCATTGCACCTACCCCACACTAGGTATTGTGTTTATTGACAACACAATATGAAATGATCTACCTTAATACCAAACAATAAATGTAACTTCAAATTATGAGAGAATGTGAAGCTATAAAATGCTGCAAGTTTCCCAACAGTGTATTTTTTTTATGCAGAGTGGTAAAATACACTCAACTCTGCAAAACAAGATAATGCTTCTAGGATAACAGCATGCCTGAATGCACCAAAACAGAAAAAGTGATGGAGCAATGGGAAAAGGGATGAACTATTCAGAGATGGAAGGTTGCAAACAAGCAATTAAATTGGCAAAAAGGGAAAAACAAAAAGAAAGAAAAGGAAATACAAAAGGCTATAGTGTAACTCGAAACTTTTAAGGTTAAATACATAATTTAATCAGGAGAAAGTTAAGGTTCATCACAACAATGTTTATGATTTATTTCTGTATATATTGCAGACTATTCAAATAATAACTACACTGTCTTCCATAAGTTTTTAAGGACCCTTATACTTTTAGTTCTGTATCTCAAGACATGGATTTGATAAGGAATGATGAGCTCAGTAATTTTTCTGGGTCTAAGATGCCTGAAAGATTTCTTTACTCAGTGATGTACTTTCAAAAGCCTTATTAGTAGAGGTCATGTTCTGTATTGCCCTCTCCTAAGGGTTCCCAAGTCTGGGGAAATGAGCAGCTGAAGAGGTGCAATGTCTGAGACTTCCAGTGTTGTTTTCACCTATAAATGAATTTATATTCTTTATCTGTTGCTTCCCTAAGCAAAGGGAAAAACCAAACCTTTCATCTTTTTCATTCAAATCTCAAATACTACTGATAAAAAGTACATTTCTTCCTTTTATATCATTTTTTTTTTCCCCATCATTGTTAACATTGACCATTTCGGGTATATTTATTTAAACAAGAAAATCCTTTTCAAGCAAATCAGGTCAGCAGCAGTGACTAGGACAGAAAATCAATAGGGGAAAAGAGCAATACTTTGGCAAAGGGAAGAAAAAGATCGCTAAATATTTTTGCTGCCACTTTCCTTTTTTGTTACTGTCCCACATCCAGGATAAAAACTGAAAATTAAATTCTAGGTGTCAGCTCTCATCTTATTTTCTTTAAAATATTTTGACATATTTATCATCTAGGAAACAATGGATAACTAAAGGAAGAAAGAAAATCTACTTCCTTTAATTTTTTTTTTTCCTGTGGAATAATGGAAGAATGTTACTGAAAATGCTGAACAGCTCTGGCTACTGTATTTCACAGAAATATATGTCTAGGCACTCACACTGGAAAAGTGCAGTTAGCATGACTGATAACTTTAAATACAATTCTTGAAATTGTTCAGTATTTTTCTTTTCCCTTTTCAGAACACAGTGTAAAAAAATATGCAGCAAATTGCTTGCAACTTTTTTTTTAAATGGATGTGCACATCTGTATTGCACTGGTCTGAATGAATCTGTTTCAAATAAACATTTAAAGCTGTGATACAGATAGGGCCTGCCCTAGACAGACATAGGATAGGTGGCTGCCTCTGGTAGCAGACTGCTTGGACAAAGATTTTTCCCAGGCACTGGCTCTGCTCTGCCTTCACCATTGCCTTCTCCCAGCTTCCCTAAACCATGCCATCAACACAAAACTTAATTTTGCTGCCATTTATGATGAGGAAAAAAGCCTTATCTTTGTCATCCTTGAGGTGACAGAACTCAAGTTTCCTTGAATACTGTCTGAGAAGCTTTGGTCAGGTCTGCCTCAACATGCCTACTTATAAACAGGAACAAACAAGCTCCCAGCACATACTTACAGTTGCAGAAACTCCTTGTGGAGCCACTCTGACTCCAGTTATCAGTCTGGTGTAAAGTCAGTAAATATAGGACCCATGAGTTCTTACACAGTTTTCTCTACAGTGAAAGCCGAATTGTGCCAAAAAATAGTATAGAATAATCATCAATACGACAGAGATTGCACCCTTTATTTACATGTAAATTGACTTCTGAGGAGGAAAATGAGGGTAACATCTCCAGAGATTAAGATCCAGATCAAAATTACTGAGTACCTTTCATAAACATCAAGTGCTATTGTTTAAGGTTTTGTTTTTCACTGGTTGTTTCACATTTGAATATGAATATCCTTAATTGTATGTTATATTTTCCCTATATCATAGAAGAAGTGTTCCTTCAAATTACTGCTGCCATAGAAATGCTTTTAAAGGTATTTTGTTTTATAACATCATTATTTTTCTATATTTGATCACATTCAGATTATTCAGGATTAATATCATTGTAACACATTGCAGAATATTCATTAATTTTGATTCTTGAACATCTGGCAATCTGGCAATAAAATTACTAAAAGCAAACAAGATTTGTTAGTTAGACTCCTCAGACACTAGCATTCAAACACAAGTGAAATCAAATTAATGCAAATTGAAAAGACTGCTGGCACTTTGAAACGAAAATTATGTTCTAACACAAAGTTAGTTTTAGAGCCTTTAACTGCCTTTTTATTTCTGAGCTCCTCCATGAGCTTTGGGGATTTCTACAGTAACTTTCATATGTTTTAAAATTCCACCTTTGTTGCAACATGAAAGATCTACAGAAGCTGCAAATTAAAAACTTGTTACTATCCATGCATGCAAGGAATCAGAGGAGATTGGTTACAATTATAATGATTTCCAAGCATAGTTTAAAGTATCGGTTAAAAAAAAAGCTATCAATTATTTTAAATCTTGTATTTATTTCTCATGACAAATATGTTAATATAATTGTGTGATTATGTGACATATTTATTCAAATCTTTAGCTTTTGTTCAGTCTAGTGATTGGAAATGATGAACAGCTTAATTAGAGAGAAGCGATCAATTTGTGGTTTATGCCAAGTTCCATTTGAAGTTGAAATTGGAATTGCATTTTTACCCTTAAAAGCATTTTTCTGTTGATCAGGATGAATTTTAGACCTAAAGCCAGTTTTCTAACTAGGAATGTATTCACTGTAGTTACACAGAATCACAGAATTAACTAGGCTGGAAAAGACATCTGAGATCATCAAGTCTCACCTATGACCCAACACCACCTTGTCAACTAGACCATGGCACTAAGTGCCACATCCAGTCCTTCCTTAAACACTCCACCACCTCTCTGGGCAGCCCATTCCAATGCCCAGTCACTCTTTCAGTTAAGTATAAGTAAGTTATTCCCTTTTATTTGCAATTCAAGATTTTAATGCAACTAGCTACTACCTCTCTTACCTCAATTAATTCATATATTTGGAAGTTCTGTCTCTCCAAGTCAGTTTGTGATTTTTGCAGTGGCCATAGCTTAATGCAGTGCAGGCCTTCTGCATGCTTCCCACCCAAGCTCTTTTGCCTGACGATGAAGTCAGCTGGAACTAGACTTGAGCCAGAAGACCAGCCAGCATGGGACAGTGTGGATGAACAGAGAGCCTGGGTTCCTTTTGCCACAGACATTAAATGAAGAGTTGAGGCTTTTATCACAGACAGCTAATTACCATGGGCAGGTCATCTGCAACAGACTCATTATGCCACAAACATCACACCCTTGCTCTCCGCAGACTCATGCTCAGTGCTGAACCCAGCTATCTTGCTTCCACTGCCAGCTACAGCTGATGAGCAGGATTGCCATGTTTGCCCAGAGTAGATCCCGTGCCAATAAACCTTGAAGACAAATGCTGGCTCTGCTCCACAGCGTAGAATGGAATTTGTATTCATGCTGTCCCCAGATCTGTTGAAGAAAATTGTATGCAGGGAGGCCCATAAGCATCTCTGCAGAGTCAGTTTCCATTCTGCAAGGCTGGCACTGACTTGGAACCAGAGCGCCGAGTACATCCAGAGAATTCTGGGCAGAGCCCTGTGGCTCAGGCTGGCCACACACCCACATTGCTCCAGCTTCCAGAGGGATGCATTTGCTTGAATGCAATGCCAGGTTTCCAATGGCTCCTTGTGCTTGTCTGGAACATGATGCAGAGATGCCCAAGTGACTTTTCAGGGGCAGCTTGCAGGGCAGTGCAATAATGCAGCCCACATGGCAGCTCTGGAGTAACCAGCCTTCCTGTTACCCGGAGAATCCTATCTCCCACAGAAGTGCAGAGATGACTACAGCAAGAACAACATGTTTTTACTAAGTGTTTCGTGACTGAGCTATCTAACTTGTTGTTATTTATGTCGTAGAATCTGTAGGCTGGGGGGGACCTATGGATGGAAATCACGCATTCCAACTCCTGTTCAAAGCAAGCCCAGCCCCCTGGGCAAGCTGTATGGTTGGATCTACTTTTAAGACACTCAGTGCACTGCCATTTCAGTTGTTTTCTGTTAAATACTTATGAATATTTATTATTTCAGGATATAGTCTTTGTGATTCAAAGCACTCCTGCTCTATGTAAATCTAAACAGAAGCTGCTTACCCCAAACTCACTGGCTTATCGTTGTACAGACTGTGAGCTCTGTTAGAATCTGAATTCTCTGTTAGAATCTGAATCTCTTCATCTGAAATTTATACACGGAGCAATATACACTCATCACCAGAACAAGACTTCAAACCCTTGCAGATTCATACAGGTCACTCTGGTGTTTGTACAGCCAGGCACTGATCAACACAATTTCACATGCAGTGGTGCACATGAGCCAACGTACAACGTACAGCCAGCAGCATCTATGAGATAACATGAACACATTTTAGAGAAGAATAAGGTAAGAAATCTGGTAGTACTTAAACACAGCACAGAAAGCAGTTAATCTCCACAAAAATAACACAAAACAGAACACTAACTTGACAAATAAACAGTTTAGCTGTCAGTTCTTCTTTTGAAGCATTGCTTCCTACTAATATCAGGACGATTAATGCAAGAGCTTCCAAAGTGTATATGGTCCTGAAGTTCTGGATGACACAAGCACATATACAAAGTGTCTAATGGACTCTGTCTTGCATACAGCCATATTCTTTTAATTATTCATGCTAGACCTAATATGTTTTAGAAATCTCAATGCTTTTTAGAAGAACCATTCTAGACACAAATTTAGGAAAACAAACGCTCTCCAGATCAGCTTGAGAAGGCTATGGCATTCTGTACAAATTGATCAATCAATACATTGTTCGACACACAGAGAAAAGCACACTGCCTCTTCCTCTAAAAACTACGTGCCTGAGAGATAGCAAAGAATAGCAATATTTTCACTCAGATTTATTCGTAATAGTGATGTCATTTCAGTTCTCTTTTTCACTTCTTCCATTAAAACAGCTGCCAGTGTTTCTGAAAATCATACAGTGTCATCTGACACCAAGAGCACAAAAACTCTGTAGCAATCTCCTTAGTGCTTTCTTGTCAGTTGAATAAGGAGCAATTTCTCTTCAAGGCCAAATTGATCCAAACAAACCAAGAATCATTTTCTCAGATGTCCTATGTCTTTGAAGCATTATTTCCTTCTCGCAGCAGATGCACTTCCATGGATTGAAAGTATTGCTGGGGCCTTGCTTTGTTTTATGTAATTGCTTCCATATATGAAGGTTTTTCAGGGAGAGAGAGGGAATATCACGTTCTCTAGTCTGCACACGGTGGCACTCAAGAACAGGTTGATCAACCAGTTGTTGACAACAATAGGAGCACAGCTCCTGCTCTGGCCTGAGGCTGCCCTGGGCTCACGGTGATGTTACATGCCTCAGCAGGTGGGTCGCTGCATGGAGCAGCCTTGTAAATGGCCTGCAGACACTTCTGCTTTTCTCTTGGTCCTGCAATTGGAGAACAGCAAAGGTATACCCAGAAAGGCCTTCAAAAAATGTGCATGTTAATTTCCTGTCTTTGTAATATACTTGTAAAGTAGGAGGGTCTAACCCTCCATCTCTGTCCTGCATTCTGAGTACTCCACAGAAGAGCAGTTTATTCCAATTACCATCTGGCATAGCTGCTTGCTTAGCTTAGGTAGCAGAGCTTCATGTGTGGGCTTGGAGGTTCCCAGGTTCAGGCACTGAGATGCTTTGAGTACAGAATTTTTTTGTTCTGTTTCAGTTTGGGTCTGCCCAAGGACGAAAGAGAGACATTACCCACAGCACACTGTGAATCAGACCTTTGTCTAAAATATAGTGTTTTTAGTGACAAACATGAAGTTCTGTTACTTGAGCACCTCAGCAGAAAGACAAAGAGACTAAAGCACTACATTGCTGCCTTACTTGGAGTACTTACAAAAGGGTGGTACAAGGCTCACTTGGCTGCTGAACTTTGCAACCCTCATTGAGTGGAAAATGGAGATGTGCAGTGCAGTTGCAAAGTAGATGCTGTAACACATCGTAGCACCAGACTGTAATTGAGTCAGGGCAATGAGGAGAAACAAAAACTCAGTTAGCACTCCGCTTTTCCCCACCAGTAAATCAGCAGCTGATTTTGCCAGTAAATTGCTCAAGTATATGCATACTACAGCAGTGTCCAAAAAGAGCATATAGAAAGAGAATATAGGTACAGCATATGGTAGGAAATACCATATGAATGTAGAAATAAGCCAACAGAAAAAGAAACATTCTTTGTGTTAAATTAGCTAAGAGCTAAGTCAGATGCTGTTTAATCAGTAAGCGAGCAATCCAACTTAACCCCTTTTTAAGGTAATTAATAATGGGAGACTTAATCCTGGAGTTAAGTTCTGCACAATATCTGAAGCATGGCTTGTTTCTTATCTGGTTTAGATGTATTACACTCAGGTCAAGGTGAACAAAGAAAAAAACTTTAAGCAAGAAAATTTATTCTTATTCTAATGTTAGTTTAGTGACTTTTTCAAGTATACCCTCCTGATGGGGCCAAACTCCAAATACATTTCATCCTTCACCCTTCAGAAATTCATACACAAAGGCCCACCTAAGGCTCATGGTCACACAGAGAAACACAGGATAGATCTTGTTCCTTTCCTGTTCTTTCTCTCACTAGTAACTCTCTCAGATATAATTTTTGAGACTTATCATTCTTCTTTTCTCATTTTTCCTAGAAGTACCTTTCCTTTTCAACAGTGATGCTAACCCAGTATTAGGTTAGTACAGACAATATGCTTGTACTTCTTACTTGCAGCTGCATCACCAGTTCCTAGTCATGTTCTACTGGAAGAGCTTAGCTTTCCTAGCATCCCTAGGTAGGTTATTGGAAAAAAGTTTCAAACTAAAACAACCTCTAGAAGAACCTCTAGATCTTAAATCAGCTTCTAAAATTAATTTCCAGAAATGTTGAGAAACAAAACCTGAGAAACAGAGCTTTAGGCTAATTGAGTTATTTTGTTACTGTTGACTTTGATTACTTTGTTTTGTATAAAATTATTAAATTTGAATTTATTTTTCAAATCAAATAATTTAAAAAGTTTATTTTTACTGTCAAAACAATGAAGCCTCAAGACTTTGCAAACAAAAGTGAGAGAATGTCACTGAGCAATTACATTAAACCAAGCCCTTCCCCTGAAATGGCTATGGGATTGACTATTTAAAATTTTTGACAGAAAGGCTTCATAAAAAAATTTTCTTGGTGGCCATACTTTACACATTGTTGTAAGCATCCCTTCCCTTGATGCTTCCAAATAAGACATCGCCAACCTACTAGTTAATAGTGAAGCTTAAAAGCAGAAAAAAATTTCACAGAGTCACATAATCACAGAATATGCTGAGTTGGAAGGGTCCCATGACAATCATCAAGTCCAGCTCCTGGCCCTGCACAGGATCAGGTCCTAGCGTCACACCATATACCTGAGAGCATTGCCTAAATGCTTCTTCAACTCTGACAGGGTTCATGCTGTGACCACATCCCTGGGGAGCCTGTTCCAGTGCCCAAACACCATCTGGGTGAAGAACCTTTCTCTAATATCCAACCTAAACCTCCCCTGACACAACTTCAGGTCATTCCCTCGGATCCTGTCACTGGTCACCACAGAGAAGAGATCAGTGCCTGCCCCTCCTCTTCCCCTCACGAGGAAGCTGTAACTGCAGTGAGGTCTCCCCTCAGTCTCCTCTTCTCCAGGCTGAACAGACCAAGTGCCCTCAGCCGCTCCTCACACGGCTTCCCCTCAAGGCCCTTCACTGTCTTTGTTGCCCTCCTTTGGACACTCTCTAACAGTTTAATGTCTTTCTTACATTGTGGCACCCAAAACTGCCCCCAGCACTCGAGCTGAGGCTGCCCCAGTGCAGAGCAGAGTGGGACAATCCCCTCCCTTGCCTGGCTGATGATGCTGTGCCTGATGTCCCCCAGGACAGGGTTGGCCCTCCTGGCTGCCAGGGCACTGCTGACTCATGTTCAGCTTGCCATCGACCAGGACCCCCAGGTCCCTTTTCTGTGGCGCTGCTTTCCAGCATCTCATTCCCCAGTCTGTCCATACATCCAAGGTTGCCCCATCCCAGGTGCAGAATTCTGTACTTTCCCTCGTTCATGGATTATAGTGTTATACTCAAAAAGGCGTAACATAAACCAATCCAGGACATAAAAAATGGAAACCTAAATCAGAGGGTGGGGCTGGCTGGGAAGACGTTATCTGTACATGCTGGTGTGGGCAAGGAACTAATGAACAGAGAGATTAAGGGCCTTGTTCAGCAAAACCCTTAAGCACATGTATGAGTAATCCCACTGCTGCTCAGGATGGCATTACTGCCAAAAGGAAGGTCTACAGCCCTTTGTGTTAATTCAGGACCCTGTTGACCTGCCCAAGGTCACACAGTAAATCTGAGATAATTCCAGGATTTAGACTCAAGCATCTTGTTTCCTACTAGCATGCCTTGAAAAGAAATTCAGTCTCCACATTTCAGTTTAGGTTTATCACCATTTTTTGTGTTTCTGTTTAGAGATAGATAGACAGATAAATAGATAGATAGAATAGATAGATAGATAGATTTATTTTTAGATACATATTCAGGATCTCCTCTCATCTCACCTTCAGTCTCCAATCCGGTATATCTGAAATCTAACTGACATGAATTTCTTAAATAGGTGGAAAAAATTAACAAGAAAATAGTATAATCATAGACATGAGGGAAAAAATGTGCTGCAATATAGGTATGCACACAACATTTCATAAAATTGCCATTACTTACTTTCTGTGAGATCACCATATAAGTGAGTCTTCAGTAGAAACTGAAAAATTTTATATGTGTGTATATATACGTATAAAAACAAGGTTTTGCTGAATGAAGTTGGGAAGCTTCTTTCAGAAGAAGAGAATGTCAGAGTAACATACAGATATAGCCTCAGTAGAGAATCATCAGGTCCTACAGGCCTGTTTTATAGGAAAAAATAACTTAAAAAATCAGACTTTGCTATTGTGAAACTGACTTTGTTGTTAAGAGGTGGTTGCTTAATTTTTATGTTGAGCAAAGAAACTTATAGAGTTTAAACTGAACTTTATTAAGTTACCTTTCCTAAATTGGTTGTTTTCTGATGAAGATATATTGCAATGCCATCACCTTGGTTACATCAGGTCATTTTCCATTTACAAGCCCATGCAGATTTAGAAGAGACTATTCTGTATTCAGCCTTCCTGAGCAGCTTTTAAGACAAGAGCCTGAAAATTACCATTGCCCCAAGTAATGGAGTCCCATGTACTGTACCAAGACCATTTGATCAAATGCTACAGGACAAGTAACTATTTAGTTGAAGTCATGTAGAAGGCTTCTTTTTTCTCTTCTCATGTCACCTCTTTCTTTCAGACAAGAGAAGCTGCACAGGAAGTGAAGTTGTTCCTAATCCCTTGTCACAACTCTCAAAGAAAAGTTTAGATTCAAATGAAGTGACAAATAAATTTGTGATAGACAGAGGTTTGGTCATGAAGTGGAACTTGTTCAATTTTATAGCCAGGCTAACAAGGGAGAAAAAACTGTGAGAGACCTGGAAATATGTTCATCCTGCAGAAAAGACTGAGGGGAGACATCATGGCAGTCTACAACTTCCTCATGGGGGGAAGAGGAGGGGCAGGCACTGATCTCTTCTCTGTGGTGACCAGTGACAGGACCCAAGGGAAGGGCCTGAAGTTGTGTCAGGGGAGGTTTAGGTTGGATATTAGAGGAAGGTTCTTCGCCCAGATGGTGTTTGGGCACTGGAACAGGCTCCCCAGGGATGTGGTCACAGCATGAACCCTGTCAGAGTTGAAGAAGCATTTAGGCAATGCTCTCAGGCATATGGTGTGACTCTTGTGGATGTCCTGTGCAGGGCTAAGAGCATGATAATCCTTGTGGGTCCCTTCCAACTCAGCAAATTCTGTGATTCTGTGGTTCTGAGAACCAGTTACACAGACAATGCTACCAAAGAAAACCAAGAACCATGAAAAGGACAGGATTCTGTAAGTTGCCATAGCTTTACTTACCATACATTTCTGTCTCCAAGGTCAGTAATATGAGAAAAAAAAAAAATCCTCCTTTAGGATATAAAGCCTGTCATCTTCTTAACAGCAGTGACTGAGAGATTTAGAAAGCCCTGTTAGCACAGTGTACAGAGCAGGCTGCAGAGAAACCCTTCACCAGCAAACATTGCACATAGTGGTGAAAGCTCTCAATTTGACTTACTCAAAGAGCAAGGCTTCCCGTTAGGCTTGCTCAAGAGTTCCTACAAATCATGTGATTACTCCATTTGGGAGTCTTCCACTGAGCCTCATTTTTGTATGCATACATTATAGAATTATTATTGACCCTCACGCACATTGGTTGGCACCACTCATTACTAATGTTGTCAGGGACCTTTCGCTGTAACACCTTGTTCACTAATTTTTTTAAGCTTGCAAAAATTTTTCAGTCCAGATGTTTGCCTGAGATCACACTTTTATGGAGAGATTACAGAATATTTCAGATAGGAACCCATCCAGAAAAACTAAATTTTATTTAAATGTTAAAAGCTGTTATCCTTTCTTACAGAAGTTCCATTGGTGTCTGACTCTGCAAAAAGACCATGATATTTTTCAGGGCTGAGCTTTTTTATCAAGAATATGTCTTTTGCCACTCTATTGAAAATCACCCCACATGGCTTCAGTCAATGCCTCTGCAAAATTAGAGTTTGCTTAGGTAAGCCCAACAGAAATTGGCCAACGTTTCTGAGGTTTAAAAGCAAAAGTTTCTGAAGATTTGTCTTCACTAAGTGCATGAAAGATCCCTGGAGTTGAAAGAAACTACATCCTCTGTGTTCAGGCAAAGAAGACCTTTCACTTTCTTTGCAAATCAACAAATTTACATCAAAGAGAGCTGGAACTTTTCATCCAAATAGAAACAAACCCTGAATTTTAGCCAAACAGGAGTGAAAAGAGGTAAAAACCTTTGCTTCAACACTACTTCCCTGCTTCCTAAGTGTTCAATATTCTGCAGGGTACCTACTCTGAATTTTTCATTTACTTGGAAAGACATGAGTTGCTATTGATCATCAGCTTAATCAATTCATACAATCTGAACATCAGCTTGCAATACTGTCAGAATTTTGTGAAGCTGTATTAATTAATAATACAATTATTTAGAAAATATGGATACTGCAGCAGCAACCATCAGTCCCTGTGGCTTTTCTTCTTGGCATCCTGTTTTTCCTCTTCCAAATGAAACTACTTTTGTTTACAGAAATAAGATTTCTAGCATATCATAAATAAACATATTTAAATCCTACCATCATCCAAGAAGCAGCTGCTCCTAAGAAGGCATGGGCTGTGGGATTTGAGTGCAAATCCAATTTAGTTCAGTCTCCAGCGGCCACTGCTCATAAAACTGAACATAATTTGTCGCAATTGGCAACTTCTACAGAAAGAAACTTGCAAGTTCCCCAGTACTATAAAGTATACATCTGCTGTCAAAGTCTGCTTTCTGCTGGGGTAGAAGATGGAGAAAACAAGAATCAAATAGTTTTTCCAATTCCTTCTTCGGGATGCAGGCATACTATATTATCTTTATTAAAGTTTACTGGGAAAAACGAGCAATAGGAAAACCACTAGTGTAAATGCAGTCTGACACGACAATGTTTAGGGTTTGCTTGAGAGTCCTGGAAGATTTAAAATAAACACTCAATTGCTGTGTTATTGAATAAATTAGGATGGCTAAATATATCTGGAAAGGTATTTGATGAAAGTCAACACAGGTACATAGCAGCAATAAAATGAGCTCGTGACCATTCCCTGGTGCTGAGGCCAGTTGGCCCAGCAGAGCTGGTACCCTGCAACTAAACCTTTTTCCAACGCAGCACATGGTGGTTTCAGCACTACTTCCTGCTACATGAACAACTAAAAGCACTACACTACTCCAAAAGACATGCTTAGATATCCTTTGTGAGGATATTAGAAGGCAGAAGAAAAACCCAAACCGAGGAGCACACTGACACCTCATCTTTTTGGAGACTTTAAATATTTACCTTGTCATCTTAGTATAAACACAAGTAAAAATTCCCAGCCAGGATTTGGTTTGCTGAATAGTCTGTATTTTTAATATTCTGGTCTCTTTTCTAAAGCAAGAGCCAGCCTTCATCAGGCATCAGGTGAAGTTCTCAGCAGTTACTCCCCAAAGACACTTGTACTTTAAATGACAAGAGTAACTGGGGTTAATCAACAGTGGTCTGGATGCTTCAAGACATGGGGCATTGTCCACCTCTATTTTTTGAAGCACTGCCTTGGTGTCAGGAAGCCTTTCCAAATTATTACTTCCAAAGGAGTTCTCAGGAATAATTTCCAGAGCAAAAAACTGGCAAGCAAAAATTTTCCAGTATGTCATGGCTCCTTCCCAAAGATCATAATAAAAGTAACTACAAGAGTGCACATTTGTTACGATTTGTTAGCTGAATGTAGCAATGTCTAACACAACCTCTCCATGCACAAACATGACACCATGCAATATTGGCCCAGCAAAGGTCCTGCTAGATAGGTGTCTCTGTACCACCTTCCATTTCATGATGTAGATTTTCCCTGGAGGTGGCAACATTAGTAACTTCTGCTTCCTTGTGGGCACTGGCAGAGGTACAGGGAGAAAAAAAACTTCTTAAGTCATTGAGGTTTACAGTATTTTTCCACCTATGTAGAAGGCAATTTCAGCAATTGCTGATTGATCTTCAGGCAATTGCAGCAAGTAGCTTTGACCACTGAAATCAGGAGGGCAAGGACACAGGAGTAAGGACAAGCATTGCAGAGAAAGTGGAAAAAGACTATGCATGGAAGCGATAACACAGTCCCCTGCAGGGTAAGCTTCTTTATTCCCTTATCTAAGTTCAACTGCAATGTGACTGAAAGCAGGCCTCTTCTCTGCAGGCAAGGTTTTAGCTCCAGCCTGCCTCTTGTGTGATCTGCCCTGTATCTGTGCTTGATTCTCCAGCACTATCCATGCCTACCCATTTGCCATAGATTCCTCTTTTGAAAATCTTGCCAGTAGCGTTGCCCTCCATGAAAAACCTGTAAGGAGTATTTTTGTCTTTTACTAGGTTTAACGAATGCTTAAAGAACATTGTTTATACATTGTTTCCTGATAAAGTTTTTACAAGTTGGAGCAAACAGCTTCCAGTCTTGACATTCAAGCTATATAAAGAAAAATGTGAGTTAACTGTTACATGCTAGCATACATTTTATTGTGAAAAACAGCTATTCCAACTTTTTCACAAATTCTGTCTTGTCTGTTTGAACAGAAAACACAGAATGGGCTAGGTAATTTTCAGGTTTCTTGTTTGCCTCTAACTCGTCTCCAGTCATTCACAGAGTTGGTGAGAAATTTTATCTTTGGCACTGCAGAAGTATCAGCTTAAAAGGCTTTGGTCTGTTTTTCCACTACTCTCCAGTAAGATATTCACAGAAGGAAACCAAATTTTACGCTCACTTAATTCAACAGGTAGAATCCACAGTGAGCATTGATATAGTGTTAACAATGCTTTGAAACCAATTTTGGAAGTGCCTTTCCTAATTTTCTGATATCTGTAATAAAGATCTTGGAGATTTTCTGTCAATTTGTCTGTCGCCATTTAAGAAAAGGGATGCTATGGAGAGCAGACAAAAATTATGTCCTTTAAATATATATTGACCTGTTGGAGACAAAATCCATTGCTATTTATTTGAGATATTTACTTTCAATTTATTTCATTCTTTTCCACTCTCTCCACTCATCCTTCATGCTTCAGAGAGTCAACTATGAAACAATACTTTGATGTTACCTGAAGGAATTCATATACAACTCTGCAGAATTTGCTTAGCAAACATACCCCCTATATGTGAAAATTTTCAAAGTGGAAGTCCTGCAAGAGAACATAATAAAACTGTTAAAGACTGCTAAGAAACAAAATAACCGTGAAATTCATTTCAAAGCATGAGAAAATTTGCTAAAACTTGAAAAATGTAAATATACGCTATTGTCCTATTAGACACTCCCAGGAAGTAAAAAACCCTACTCCTTTAGCACTCTTCTACAACCTCTCATCGCAGCCTGTAGGTTTCCTCCTAAAACTTCACAGTAAACTAAAAAAAACAAATCTGTTCTACCAGGAAAAAACACGTTTGAGATGTGTCTAAGAGTGCTTGACAATGGCATATTTACACTTTATTAGGATATGGATTTGGAGAAATTTAGTGTTTTCAGTAGGTCATAACATTACAAGCTTTCAAATTTATATGTAGTACAAGGTTAATAGCTAAATTAAAGTTGATAGTACAAATTAAGTCTTGTATTTACACATGTTTTTGTGAGGCTGCTGCCTAAACAGCAGTCCATGGTGCTTATTATGTTATGATATAACCAATGAAGAGCTGCAACTCAGATGAAGACTTCAGGAAGGTAAAAGTAATACCAGCCTTCAAGAGAGATTGAAGAGAAAGCATCAAATAATAAACGTATCTTTTTCTCTTAATATAACAGTTTAGAATATATTGAGTTCAATTATCAGTAAGCAAGCAAAACCTAATTGAGTTGTGTTTCTTAAACTGTACAAAATGATGATGGATAAATCCTTCCAGGCAAATATGATTAGTTCTTATGATAAAATTAAATATACACTTACTACTATGTGGAGCATTTGTCTACTGATCAAAGTAGATAGTGATTAGGGAGAAAATATTGATAGAATAGATATAAAGGATTTGATTATTAAGTAAAGTACTGATACTGGAGGAAAACACTTTTTCCCCATATTAGATCATCTTAGCTGAAACTTTTATTCAATATTTCTTCAATAGCAATAAAAGGTAAACTTCAAACTTGCAAAAGGCTAAGATTTATCAGAAAGTAATTGTGGATCCGAATAGTCACAATGAGCACAGAAATTTGCCATAATCAGATGTTGAACCTATTGAAGATTTGTTTACTAATGATATAGCAATGTGATGAAATCATGCCTTCTTTTATGAAAACAAATGTAGCGTAGCTTGTCAGCACACACAAATGGTACATGGTGTTGAAATTATCTTGGTAGAAAATGCCAAAAAAAACCTACAACAACTAATTTCTTTCCCATTTTTCTGTTTGGATTCTTTTTCCAAATCATTTGGCATATTGCTTTCTGCTCTGTGAAGTTTGACCTTTAAAGCTCAGAGCATGAATATTGCTTGTTTGTAATTTTTTTTTTAAATTTAATCAAGTCTTGATCATTTGCACTTAAATAATCACTTATTATTAGTTCTGTGAAAATGAATATTTTCATCTGACAGAAATTGAGGGCAAAGTTCTTGCCTGTAGAACTTGTCTTTTAAATTTTAATTTTTTTTTAACTTTCTAGAAAACTCTGAATATTCACGACATAAAGCCGCCTGAATATGTTGGCCAGATTAATGTCCTCCCTAATACCAGATATTTTTCCCTGCTTCTTGTAGGTGGATATTAAAATTATTAATATTTCTGTTTTCCAGTCTGTGCTTAATCTATTGATCTATGCACTTCTGAGATTATTTGCTTTAGAGTTGCCTGCAGTTCTGAAAAAGACAGTGCTGTTTTGACATTAAGTGCCTCTCTGCTCTTCTCTCTTGCATGTTTGTCTATGAATTCCTAGCCAGAAAAGTTTTAGAAATTTCAAGTAATATTCCAGCAATGTTCAGAGGTCTAATGATAGCTAATAGGATCCATTTTATGCTAACACAATATGAACTCCCTCTCTGTTTAATGATTAAGTTTTTAATCACTGTAAGCAAGGAAATAAAAAATGTCTTCCCTTCAGGACCATCAGAACCCTGACTTTCCTGTGACATCTTGATTTTATTCTCTATAACTCATAGGACACAGACAATAGCCCCATAAAATCCTCAACTTCATGTCATGTACCATTAAGCTACTTACTGGCCGAATCTTCTTTTTTCCATACCCTTGCTCCTAACATAATGCAAGTACTAGAGTAAAGCTGTTTAGTTTTGTGTTAATAATTGTTTCTAACTGCTTATCCATAGGTTTAATTTTCCCCTTCACTAGATGGGTATATTCCAGTGAATGCACTAGTGTCAAACAAGAACCTGAGAAGAATAAAGTCAATTTTTTTATCCTAAATGGAGACACGTTTGTATGCATATCATAGGCACAGACAGAAGCAGAGGTGAGCTAAATTTGATTAGAAAAAATCTGGTCTGTCGTGATTGGGTCCAGGCAATGAAAATAATCAAAACAAGAGTATAATGAAAATAATCAAATTTGTATTCCTTCTCTGCAGCAGTGTCACTGGTTTTGGATTCCAGAAGCGTTGTAAATCTATGGTCTCCAAGGTGAACCACAATGCAGCAGCAGAATCACCTGACAGACAGCTTGCAATGTAGCATCATCAGCTGCTGGTCTGTTAAATGAGATGTTCCTCTACAGTAATGAAAAGGGGCTCAAAGTAAAATAAAACAACAGCACAGAGAGGGATAAAGACACTTTAAAGAGTTTCTTTGAATACACAATGGTTGTGGCCATCTGATAATAAACAAAAAAATCTTCCGACCACAAAAAAGAAATTGGTGGGTTTTGGTAGAACACTGATCGGCAGAGAGGAAAAATCTTATCATTACAGCAACACATTTCCTAACACTGCATTACTATTAATTAAAACAAATATTGCTTGCATTAAGGACTTCAACTCATCACTAAGTTTCCTGGAAGAAAGTCTCTCTCGTTTTCAGAAAGGCATGTTCACATCTTTCCTGACAATGTGCAATAAACATAGGCTGAAGCTGATAAAGATTTTTTTTGTTGTTTTTTTCTCCACCATGCAGTCTATACTTGTGCAAGACATAATTACCAAAACATAATTGCAAGACATAATTCAATTTATCTAGAAATCCAAAGATTGAAGCTTCATTTAAATGATACACAGACAGAATGTCTTTTGAATCCAGGTGCTTATGATGTGATTTTCCTGGATCTGGGTTTCCCCTGCCTTGTCAGCAGCATTGCAATGCAGGCTCACATTCAGCACACTCCCTGGCGTCAGGAGGTTGTATCCTCTACACCCGGGAAGCCTGGCTCAATTGGTAAACCTGTGGCTCTTCAGGAGAGGCTGCATTTTATGGCTTAGCTGTACTCATCTATAAACAGGGCAGCCGTTAATAAGACAAACCAGCTTCTTGAGGAAAACAAATTGTGGCACCCAAGGTAAGAAAAGAAATTTAGCCGTATGATAGAACAGGACGGGCGATAGGGAGGAATTCTCCCAGGAGCAGCAAGTAGCAAGTAATGTTGAAAATAAGAGTGATCTACCTTTTTTTTATTATTATTTTTTAACTGCAATAAGAAGGTAATGCACAACTATCATGGACTGAGAAAGGCAGATCAGTAGTTATAGTAAGACTCACTATTTTTAAGAGTATCTTGGAGCTGAAAAGCAAAACAAGAGCAACAAAATGTACATTACCAGTAAAAATTTCTTGACTAAGGATTTTATGTCAGAAGAAGAATTATCAGATTCTTTCATTACAGTCATCATATTCATTGCTTTCAAATATCAAATATTTTTCATAATCATGAACATTTGAAAACTTTTTCACCTTTCACTGATGATTTTTGCTGCTCATGAGTACTTCTGGATGTGTCCTTGCCCCTCAGACATCCTTTCTGTTTTTAATGACAGGCAGGTATCTGTCTTCCTTTTGATCTGATATAGCCTTTTTCTTCCACAATGTTACCAGATATTTATTATTTCCTTTATCTGTATTTAATATAATGATTTACTTTTCTCCTGGAATAAAGAACATTTTAGGAAGAACAATCAGGAAGATACAAATTTTGCTTCTAGTTTGCTCATTTATACTTTCATTTGATAATGTGAGTTTGCTCTATGTAAGCAAGAAAGAACAAAGGCATTGAAAAGGAAGGTTCTTGTAGCACCTAGGAGTACCTGCTAATTGGTTTGCTTCTTAGGATCCTATTTCTTAATCAGAACATTTACACTCACTCTACCCATCCTATGTGTGTTGGGGGGGGGGGGGGGTTGGTTTTTTTTTTTTTTTAACAAAATTTTTACTATGCAGGAAGAATGCCAAAATTCTCTTTCTTTGCAAAGCTTCCCATTGGCAAGTGATGTCTGGCTACTTCCTTCCCAGGAAGCAGGGCCTCAGCACGTGTAGCAGTTTCTCCAGAAGGCAAACGTTTGGATTAACGAATGTTCCCCCTTCATCCTCCTTCCCTTATCTTTTCTATCCCAGCTGATGTCATATGGTATGGAATATCCCTTTGGTCAATTTTGGTCAGCTGGCCTGGTTGTGATCCCTCCCTGGATCTTGCCCACCCCCAGCCCCTTGATGGGGGGAAGGAAAATTGGAGAAAGAACGCTGATGCTGTGCCAGCACAGCTCAGCTGTAGCCAAAACTGGTGGGTTACCAACACCTTTCCAGTTATCAGTACACAGCACAGCACAGGGAGGGCTGCTGTGGGAAAATGAACTTCAGCTTGCCCAGATCTGATACAATCATCTTTGAAGCCCTCTGCTGGATACACACCAGGAGCTCCATGTCTCTCTTGTACTGAGGAGAATACAGTATGCTATGCTTGAAAAAAATTATAATACCAACTTTTGGTAATCACAGAATGCAAGATTGAAATGTATTGTTTGCATGCAAAGCATTCAAACTCATTAAAAAAACAGGGTAGAATTTTTTTGTTTGTGTTTATTTGATTTTGCAATCTGAACAGCACATTGCTATATGGTAATACAGAAATTTATTTACTAGGTTTGAAGAATAACTCCAGTAACTACATGAGATGACTGTAGCAGTCACCTGGCATATAACCATGGTAGTATTTGCATTTACAATTGATACAAACTGAGCTTTTGCTTCCATCTGAATTTATTTTTTGAGCACAGAAGTATCTGAAAGCATGACTAGGATATTCTAAAAGTACAGTAAAATTGTATGTTAATTTTGAAGGATAATGGTAAATGGTTAAGCCATTGGGTAATCATTTGAGAAAATGTGCTTAAATCATCTTGTCCATCCCAGCAGTGCAGCTTGCAGTTCCTTCAGGTCCTGCAATTAACCTGCCCCTGCTCCCCTTCCACTAGTGAGTTTCTGGACACTGCAAGATATCATAATCCAGCATGTGAAATGTCTTTTATTTATGAGTATGCCATATACTCATCCAAAAAAGCACAAGTATGTAATTTTCCCTCAGTACCTTTGCTGCCATTTGGAATGAAGAATGGCTGTGAATAATTGTTAGCAGTTATTTCAGATAATTCAATTTGTGAAAATGAATATAATTTTCTCTCTGGCTCATGTTCTTGTTCACTGTGTCTCTTTCTTACAGGACTGTTCATTTCTCTAAAGGCAGTTCATTTCTATAACTGAGAGACTTTACAAACTGTCACAGACATAATTTTAATTACTTTAACAACATAAAAACAAGATCAATACATCACAGTAGGCAGAAATGCTATCTAACCTTTGAGCTTGTCTTCACAGCATTTAATGTCAGCATGCAGCTGGGGAAGGACCAAGCTCTGGTGCTTTTATTCACTCTTGGAAAATGCTGGGAGAGTTTTAATGAAGGTGAATGATGTGTGTCCTCTAACGCACAGGGCTGAATGCACACCACGATGCCTCGCCTTCATAAGCAAACTTTGATGGTTTGTTACGTGATTAATGGTGGTTTTTTTCCCAGTAAAACACCAGTCAAAGAATCCCAGTCATCAGCAACAACAGCACACCAGACCACAGACACTACCCTGCTGAAAAGACAAGACTGCTGCTGATGGCAATACCTGTGTTTGTGAATCCAAAAGTCAATTCCAAGCCCTTCAGGTCAGGTGTATACGCCACAGATGAGAGCCAGCTGAGACTCAACCCATGCCTAGGAAAATGGCACTCTCCTATCCCCATGGCCGGAAGATCAGCTACCACAGTCCAAAACCACTGAAAAAGCACTGTCCACCCAGTCTTGCAGCTAAACTGAGAGTTTGGAGGGAGGGAAAGGATACAGGAATGAGCAGCACTTTGACAACAGAGAATTACCCATCTGAACTGAGACAAGGTGCAAAGAAAAGATAGCACCACTCCTTCTCTAGGAACCACAGGGATGCAGCATTTCATGGATATTTAGCCTAAGTCCACCACTCTTTCACCCATATATTACACATTATTCCAACTTTTAGGGAAGCACATAACACCCATATCCACTTCCATTTCTTAGTAGAAAAACAGTGCAATGAAACTCCTATTTGCAGATGAATATTTGCTTAAGTGTTAAAAAAACCCCACACTCCAAGGTTCAGAATGATATAAACCTACAGGAGGCTTATTTTGTCCCTTTAACAAAATTAATATAATTTGCAGCTCTTGTTGCTCTATATACCAATTTCCAGTTTTTCCACTGCTCAAATAATTTTCCAAATCAAAACTAGGGCACACATTGTTACAATGCTAAGCATGTCAACATATTTCTGCAAAATTACATTTCTAAGGCAAAACAAGCCTCATAATATCTAAGTTTTTTGCAGAGCAAAAGATGCACTCTGAATCTTTGCAATTATGTACGATTTTCCTGAAATACAAATGAATTATTTTTGCAGGTTAGATTTGCTTAAAATTAATTACCAGAATACTTAGAAAAAAGAAATATGGATACATTTTACCTCAAAGCAAGAGGATTTTGATTAATTTCTAGGATTTCTTCAGCTCAGAAAGGGAGCCTTGCTAACTTGCAAGCCATTATGTGGAAGCCCCAGAGGTACTCTGATGTGATGCTGTGCACACTCTCAACCACCTCCCAGATGAAAGAAAGGTCCGTATCTTCTTGTGGATATTCAACTGAGTAATTTGGTCCTGTAATTAGTCAGGGTTTATTTGAATGACAGAAGTAGCCAAAAGGATTTACATTTCCTTGATACTTTATTCTAGCCATTTGGTTTTCACCTCTAACCAATGACACAGCATGACTGTGATTCCAGGAGGGAAGAAAAGAAAAAAGCTCTTGTCAGTCATATTGTTAATAATAACCCTGAGCTTTTATACACATTTTTCTACATAAAATTTACCACATCATCTTTATTAGATTATGATTGCTTCCACTGCAGGCACTTTTAGCTCTTTTGTGACACTACAGCAAGCTGTGCTGTGTTAGGCTCTTGTTTTAGCAGGGTCATCACCTGAAATCACTTCAGACAGAAATTATTCACTATCTGTTCTCAGTGATTCCAGGTTTTCAAATGCATTTTACTGGCATTATGTTTGTAGTACTCCAAGCAAGTCAAATATGAAAGTGTTTGTTTCTGCTTTTGTAATGCAGAAATATCAGGTTTCACCCTTGCCCAATGCATGTCCAAAGTTTTATACAATTAACAGACAGAAAACCTGTTGCGTATTTGTCAAAAGCTTTGATGGTTAAAGATGAAATATGTCTTGCCGTCACATAAATCTCCAAGTACTCAGTTTTCACTAGTAATAATTATGTACAAAATTACCTGCCACCTTCAACATCTGGCTGGAACAAGGATAAAATACTTCGCTGAGTGATATCAATTACCCTTAGTTTCTCACTTAACATGACTTAGCTTTTCCTTAACTCAATAGGGTGGAGACTTGATGCTTCTGTTAAATAATGTAAAATCCATTCATGGAGACATTCTGGTTTGTTGACCCATCTTAAATCAGCATTTGCCTTCTTTGTTAGACCAAACTTTGAGTGCAGAATTTGGCAGCTTGAAAAACAAGACAGTGAAAAACAGTCTACGTTAGTTATTAAATACCCAATGTAGTGCAAAGAAGCATTTGCCCAGTGGCTTCAAGACAGGAACTGGGACAGAAAAAACTACTTAAAAAACTCCTGCTGGAATGAGAGTTGTCTTCTGCTTTTCATCAACATTTTGTCCTTTCAGGCAATTTTTTGAAAGATGCTGTAAGCTCAAGTGACCTATTGAAAAGTTCTAAACTGCCTTAAGTAGGAAGATTTATCAGGGTCATGATTGACAGATGGTAACAAGTCTCAAAAGGATTTATGGATCATGAGACCCTTTGGTCTCCAAGAGCTCCTTATATTATCTAACATGTCAAGGGTACAAACTGCAAAGAAGGAAAATCTTTGAAGATTTTAATAAAAAGAAAAATAAGTCCTAAATTGGAGCACTGAATGAATGAGTCTGACAACACTGCAAAGCAATGGGGAAAGAAAGACACAGTAGACAAAAAGAACTTCTGTACACTGTGTGGTGTTCACTGCTCCACTGTCCAACTTGCAACATTTTGCCTTTGCAGAGGAATCTGCAGATGTGATGAAGATACACTCCAAACTTTATCACAGGAAGAGAGATACAGAGACTTAAACATAAGAGGGTGTGGTCCACTAATCCTGGCTCTCTCCAGGAAGCAGATACTTGAGGTTTCCCAGACCTGAAACAGGACATCTAAGTATCCTCTTCACAAAGTGAGTCAGGTCTTTAATTCAAAGATGTCTCCCTTTACCCATCTGTTTTTATTCATCTCGTGTACGAAAGCTTCAGTTTTCTACTGATCTCAAGCAGATATTTTCAAGCATTTCATCTTTATGGAGGACACAATAATTTCAGAGTATGGGGAATACCTATTTGTTGACTCATGGAAACTATTTCCACCCTCACAGTAAGGAAATTGTTAAATGCTGCTACTCCACAATTCATGCATAAGGCTCTCTTCATTTCAGTAATTCTGGTAGAAATCAAATACATTGTAGGTGGACATCTCACCTAACTTCAGTGTTCTAGAAATCATACTTATATTTGAAAAAATCGTGAATATGCCATAGTACAGCTTATCAGCAGTACAGTGTTCTGCAGTCCTCACTAAGTATTTCAAACAAGAAAGGCAAATTTCCTTGGTCTTCTGTCAGCAACTGGAAATACCAAACATGAGAATGTGAATCATCCTTTCTCTCTCTTCCTCCACTCTTATCAAAGATATATCTTTAGCATTTTGATGCACATTCACGCAGCAATTTCCTGTGGGCCACAAATGAGAGGTAGGAAGGGGTCATCAGCTGTTTGCATCTGCAGCCAATGGATCCTAGCCAACCTCCTGGTAAAAAAAACATTAATTCTCAGCAAAGACTAAATTCCAAAATGCCCAGAGAATTGCAGAGAGGTGTTACCACTACTACATTGTCTACAAGCATTCCACTGATTTCTGTCTTTTTCCTAGCTCTCTCTAGCCAAGTAGCATAGAAACTCTTTGTCCGTGAGTAAAGAAAATACATAAACTGAGAACAGGTGAGTTTTTTTAAATGAAAGAGGCAAAATCCCTGCAGATTTTATTTTTTTCTCTGTGTGCTGGTATCAAAGCATAAATATACAGGCAGAAAAGCTTAATTATGTATGACTGTTTCAATCCCTTTAAAGGTCTTTGTTGCTTCCAAGGCAGTGATTTTTGTTAAAAGCTAGTGACTGAACTAGAAGCTAAAGGGCATGTAAACTGCTTATCTATTGATTAGTTAGTAGAAAGTGCACAATTGCAAAGACTGAATCGGTTTTGTAAGAAGGCACCTTGAGTTTAACAATAAATGTCAAGTGTAATTTGGGAGTAAAAACAAAGAATTGAGTGGCTGCCTTTAGACAAAATCTGACAGCTCAAACACATTTGTCAAACCAGAGGGAGCCTAATAATAACTTATTCAGGCAAATGTGACATTATCCAGCACAGAAATATGCTGGAAATGGTTCACTTTGTTTTTACATACAAATGTTTTCTGTATTTCACTGATAGTCGTTGGCAAATAATGTGGCAAACCTCTCCTTTATTCATATCTCTGATTTTTTTTATTCTTGAAATTATATTCCATGCTTGGTATGATGAAATTATTCTTTGCAATAGAAATATCCAGAATATTACAGTACTTCTTATTATACAGACAGTTATTGTGTAAAATCACAGCAGCCAAAAGTTAAGGCTTCAATGTGTATCTTATCATCTTTTTTCTTATAAAGACTTCATTTTTCTTATATATGTTTCAGTTTAATGGCTGATCAAAATAATGATGTTGGTAATTAATTTCAGAGTGCATCTGCTCTTCACCTCCTGCCACACACTGTTAATTCACGTGTCTTTCCAGTCACCTCTGTCAAAATAGACAAACATTTACTCTTATTGATAAGTATTATGACACCATATGTGCTATCCTTGTGGTGCTTCTATTCCACAAATCCTGTTGGAGCTGTACAACAGGTCTTATGCACTCTTGGAACTCTAAGTTAATATGTCTGTAGCTTGGGGGTACGGCAATTGTTGTGACAGCTACAGGGCTAAGAAATACCACTTATTACTCAGTAGAGTACATAATGTTACATGGTTTGATACGTCATTCTGCACCATTCTGTTACAACAAAACCATTGAAAATTTAGGCGATCAGCTTTTGCTTGACCTTGTGCAAACCTCAAACATACATGCCTCGATTTCCCCTCATTAAGAATCACTGCCTATGGCAGTAATTTGGATGGAAATTATGGCTGTTGCATGGCTGCACTAATTCAGGTTTCTATTGTGAGAAAGAAATGCTTGGGTTTGGTTAGATACTTTACAAATACAAAGCATCATAATAGATACCTAGAAACCTCCTTGCCATTATTACGTGCTCAAGTACCTAATTTTTAATTTCAGCTCTGTTCAGTCTCGATGTATTTCCCTCCATTATGAACTGAGGGATAGCCAACTCAAAATTCCTATTTATCAGCCTGAGACAAAGCAAGAGAACTTTCACTTCCACAGCAGAGATTCATGCCTCGAGTTACTTTCAGGTCCTGTGTAGTCCTTTGCTATTTGCCCTGGTGACCCTTCACTTCTCCCTCTCTCCTACCAGGTGCTGCTGGAACTGCCTGTTCTCCTACTGCAAGATCCAGCCCTGCCTCTCCTGGAGGAGATGGCTAATAGGGTGATTGGAAATAAAGGGGCTGTGGTAGGGCCAATGCAAATCGGAAGGCAAAGTGACAGTTTTCTAACATCTGCTACCAAAGCAGCATCTGTAGGCCTCCTGCTGCAATGCTTTACAGCTACAAGGTTGAAGTTGAGAAACTGGAACTATGGCCTCGTCCTGCTCCCATGACCAGGACTACAGAGTGCCCTCCAGCTCCAGGCATTTTTCTCTTCTTCTGCTCAGGGGCCTGAAATTCCAGCATCCGTGAACTTGGTTTGGAAGACATCAAGCACCTCTAGTCCTACCAAGTCATTAAGAGCTGTGACCATTACCCAACCACTCCTCAGATGGCCTTGTTACTACAGATGGGCAAAATAAAAAGTTGGTCTTAAGAGCAAGCATGTTAGGAAGCGGGATTCAGTCCATGTGCTATGACTCCCCATCTCATGCCTCTTTTGCAAGGTAATACTCTCTTATTTCTTTCTGATCTTGAGGCTAAAGGCGGAGATTTCAGTAGCAGCAGTAGAAGAAAATGATCTCCTGGAGGACTGCAGCTACTAGATTTGTGCAGGCTCAAATCATGAATTGCTGTGGAAAGGCAATACTGCAGCAAGGATAGGTGTAATAAAAGACATTTTCTAGGCTGATATTGATCACCACCATCATTCCTTCTTGCTTTTGTTTCTATTCAAATGAATTCTAGCCATTTCAAGCATATAGACTTGATTTCTCTCTGGATTAGTTTTTTCTCCTTCCATTCAGATGGGTTTATTATGCAATAACAGTGCTAGGTGGGAAGAAATGATTCATTTAATTATTTGTTTGGCTTTGATATAATAGCTTTCTAGAATTTGCTTTGGAACACAACATTTCTCAAGAGTCTTAGCAATTGTTTTAAGATTGCAATCCAGTGGGTGCTCCGATGGGCTGGACCAGTAAAACATGAACAAAAGCTCAGAAATAGTGAACAACCATTTGCATTGTTTAAATATAAAAAAAATTAAGCAGCTCTTTCTGTCCTTCTCTCCCTATAGAAAAAATAAAGACCATTATTTATCTAAATTAAAAGCAAAAAAAATACCAAATACCTCACTCAGTACATACAATTTTAAAATCATAGAATCATAGAATAATTTGAGTTAGAAGTGACATTTAAAGGTCATCTAGTTCAATCCCCCTGCAATGAGCAGGGACAAAACAAAAAAGGGGGCTTTTCATATGTCAGCTGTTGATTTCAATGTTAGGACTGACTTTACGTAGGAAGTTTCCATTGCAGTCTTTCTGAGGCAGCAGCAGAAAAGCAGAGTGCCACTCCTGTGCAATTCTGACTAGAACTTCTAGCAGCCTCATAGAAAAGCTAGCAGAAAGGTGATAAAGCCCACTATGTTTGAATCATGAACAAAATGAAAAGCAGAATCCCTCTTACATGGATTTCTACTCCTTCCAGCAAGAAGTAGACAACCTCTTAAAATACAAAATGAGAGCACTGCTCCTTGCAGAGCTGGCACTGCATCTTTGTGGGGATTATCCCTGGTTACTGTACTCACTGGGGCGTGAGAAACCCACTTTGGACCCAGCTTCTGATTGCTTGCCAGTTTGGCAAGGAGGTCCTGGTCCCACTGTGTCAGATATGAACACGCTAATATTCAGATGAATGGGCACAGTGCCAAGACTGTTTTCAGAGACACTGTCCTATGTGGGGGGGTTTTGTTGATAATTATTGTGACAGGAGAGCATCACTGTAAAAATGCTCTTCTTAAAACATTTCACTTTGTTCATGATACTTAACACTTTATTTGCTCTGGAACAGTGGGAATGCCCTCCGATCTCCTCAGAAGGTCCTCACACTCACTCTGCTCAAGACAGAAAGCAGACTGTGACCATATACAATAAGCATTATTCAAAATTTAATTGATAAAAAAGATCCATGTGTGGGTTTAGAGACAAAGCAAACATTCTTTTCCCAATAAAATAGCATGGATGATGGAAGCTATAACAATTTAAAAGTGGATTAAAAATCAATAAACTTGCAAAATTATGCGCCAGAGGATATGTAATAAAAAATGGTAATTTTACTTGGGTATGTTTTTGGCCAAGTACTAAAGTTTTAGAGACATAAGTTTGAAATAGCTTAAAATGGCTTTTAATTTAGAATGTTGGAACTATATTCATTACATTTTCTTCAGTACAAGAGATTATTAATTTAAAAAGACTGCAGTTGTTTTTCATTATGCAAAGAGAATAAGCTTCAGCAAGTGGAAAAGCTCTTGTGTACCACCGGTAAAAGTCATGTCAGAAAATTTTTCATACAGCAACCATATAATTGGTATTTGAAAGTAATAAAAGAAGAGGGTGAAATTGTAAGAGGGTAAAATCATTCCATTCTCATCTGAAGAAAATAAATTTGTATGGGAAAAACACATGCTGTGTCTTTGAGGATAATCTACTGTGTTATTCTAGAAGTCAATTCTGTCAAGACCTTATTATTCACAGTGTAGTACTTTTGTGAACATGAACATCTTTTGCTGTTCCTGCTTGAAAATCAATGCGGACTTTTCCTGCTTCAAGGACACTTCATGAAGCACTGGAAACAGAGGATCATACCCTTCCTGTTGTGAACAATTTAATGTCTGGCTTCAACAGAGGCAGAGATCTCCACACTGATTAATTTTTTTTTTAAATTTAGTTTTATCCCTTTTTGTGTGTAACCATATTCTGCCGTGTAACATTTTTGTATCTATGGTGATACCAGTCTAAGGTGATAGGAAAAATAAGGTTTGGAGATGGAAGTAATTTTTTTTACAACACCAACTGGCACATTTTTTAAAAGTAAGGGTCTTTCAGCCTCACAATCCCTCCTCAAGGTCTTCATCACATTACAACTGTTGCTTGAGTATTAGTAGTTATTAGTAACTAAAAAAACCCAAAACCCACAATACAGTCATTTTAAAACTTCTTCACAGTTTACTAATAAAAAGTAAAATATAGAAGTTGAATAAGCAGTATTATCAATATATTGCTTTTTAATTAGTTCTTCTCCCAAAGGATCATCCACTAAAACAATTTTAAAAAGAAGAAAAAAATAGGTGAAGCAACTAAGTGTAAAGCTTCATAGTCCCTCTAGAGCATAAACTGTGATGTGAACTAAGCTGGACCTTCTCCATAACTATAAGAACACAAAACAACTCCAAAATGAAGACTGAAGTAGTTGGTTCTCTTTCCATGGTGATAAATTTGTTTAAGATAAGGGTACCACTCAGATTCGTAAAGTTTTTAAAAAAACCTTTTAATTCTAAATTATCAATTTCATTTTTTAAACCTCCTATAAAAATATGTTAAAGAGAAACTGTTTTAATTAAAGAATTTAATTATTAAATTAAATTAAATTAAAAATTTAATTTTCTCAAGGAAAAAAATTTAAATAAATGCCTAAATGTAGCGATATGGAGCAGCGAGGAGGACACAGGCAGGTGCAAAGGAGGAAATTTATTTACCAAAAGCCCGGCCATTTTATGCCGTTAGTCGGCTGTTAGTTTACATAGTTTTAAGGCACAACAAACCAAATTTAACCAACCACCAAACACCAGGGTGCGGGCACGAGGCACTCACGCACCAAGCCTCACTTCCTCTATTCCAGCTGAGTCACTCTCCCACAGTCCATTTCTACTCAGGCCAAGTAACAGGCCGGAGCCGTGATTTTACCTTCATAAAGGCCTTCCCTTTACAAAGCTTTACCTATCGGTCACACCTAAACTTTTTCATCAATAAAGAAACCTATACTTAACATTTTAACAATGATAAAATGATTTCACAATGAAACAAATACAAATTCCTGCCTGCACCCACTCATTGAAATCATTTTCAGCTAGCAATAGTTTCAATAAGTTCCATGGATCACACAAAGGCAATAAAAGTGCTAGATGATACCGATAGCCTTCACATGAATAAAACAGATAATACTGAAGGAAAACTGCTGTTGGTTTGCCTAAACCTATTTACAAATTCTTCTAGAATTACTTTTAATATAAACAACCCCATTTCCAGACAGACTGAGATCACATCCATCCACAGCTACTCTGGTGAGAGAAAAAGGCCACGAAAAGCCTTGACCAGTCTCAGGCCAGAAACGACTTCTACTTCACACAGACTGGAATAGTATATAACATCTAGCACAGCACTTCTCATTGCAGAGCTGCACAGAGCACTGCAACTTGCATGGCTGCCTCTTGAGATGTTACCTAAATCAGCCTTCCTTTCTTTAGGCATGAATGTTAAATTTTACTCTAGTTCTGAGAAGCAGCTCTGCAAAACACACACCACTTCCATTCTGGATCTTAAACCAAAAAAACTCCACAGTGAAATACATGCTTGAATGTCCTTATTTTAGGAACATATTCTAGCAAGGATTTAAGTATATGCTCAAGATATTTACAGACAACTAAAGGTTTCAGTATTTTCAGTAGAACAGAGAATACTTGGAGCTGTAATCAACAAGATCTAATCTGAAGACGTTAAAGGTCCTTCTCAGGACTAGTAGGTAAAATGATATGATAATGATATGACTTTGATATTGAAGACTACTCATCTTTCTTCATTAGACAGCAGGGTCTTCCCTCCCGTGATGCTCTGATTCAGATGCGAAAAGTGATGATGATGGAGGTAAACTGTTCCATCCTTTACCTACCTTTCCTCAGCCATAGGAGGTGTCTTGTCAAGAAGGGGAGATAAGACACTTAGCTTTCTGATGGCTAAACTAAGTGAAACTAATTTTTTCCTAAAAAATGTGGGAATAATGTACTTTCTATTTTCAGGTTTATCTGTTAAACTGTGAAAGCCAGAGTAGCCAATCAAAATTCAGAGATTATTCGTTATAAACTGTAATTATGCAGCCATGGGGGAGTAAGTATACAAAAGACTTTAAAACACTAATTAAATCTCGGAAGTAAAAAATGAAATGTGACTGAATGCACATTATAATAAATGCAGGATTAATTATGCTGCAGTGACAGCTCAAACAAAAGACTCCTTTTTAAGTTAAAATAAAAAGGTGATTTCATATTTAAACTGAACTCTCACTTTTTGAATACTGTGTTTGCAAAGGGAAATTAATATAGGATATGTAAGCTGCTTGTGAAATGTCCCGAGCTTGTCTATTATTTTCTCCAGTTCAACACCTGCAAAATATCATGAATCTTTCATCTGATGAAAGTTTACTCACCTCTCGTTATCAAGAGGGGAAATCTATCTGGAGAATTTCAGGGTTTTCAGCTGCAGTAGAACAGCTCACCCTTATTCTTATTTTCCCATCTATCTACCCTGATCCCCACCCCCAAATGCACCTGAATTTTACTGGTTTTTAATTTTTTTATTGAAATAAAAGGCATTGCTCTGAACTCCACCTCCAACACTTTGAAAAATTTCCCTTTACAATACCTCTCCCACCATTCATCGTCTCCTACTTTCCTATCTCCTGGTAATGGAGGTTTAAGTTTTCATTGCAGCATTCCTGCTTCAATCCATGTACCTATGAACAGCATGCAGGGGAAGAAGCAAGATAAACTACAGCAATTTGGAAATGTTTCTGACTTGAATTGATTTTCAGCACAGGTTTTTAAAAATTCTTATGACACACAGCAACATCTGAATTCACTGTAAAAACAAGTGTAATTTAACCTACGCCACCAAAATCCAAGTCCTAGGAACCACAAAGTGGGAGAAAAATTTAATAGAATGCAGTCTTTTGGATCACATCATTTCCCTGTAAAATAGGTATGTTCACTTTCTGGAGTCGTGTCAATACAAAATACTCATGAACACAGATTTTATATGATGAACCATAAAGGCACTGGGAAAAAAGATTTTTTTTTTATTTTATAAGAGAGTTTCATTAGCATACAGTAAATAATATATATATACATGCATTATCAATATGAAAATTCAAGTATATGGAAATACGTCTCCAGTCATAATTTCAGCCTCTGTTGTATGTGTGTGTGTGTTTATTTTACACACACACATATATATGTATGTTCTTTGTAATACACATACTGATGTACTCTCAGCATAAAAAAGTAGGAGTTTCTGATCAAATACATCATCACTATAATTTTTTGAGAGGAGCATTACCTGCTTGGGAATTCTGCAGACAGTCCCAGAAAGCATTAAAAATACTTGTACTACAGTATTTTACATGTTTTAGTGGGGAGGTGAGGTAAACCTATGCTCAAATGCTGGAATGTTTTGGAGACAAAATGGCTTATGAAAATTGTTAGGCTTTTCTAACAGGAAAGACATTTGACGAAAAGAAAACTACAGACAATGTAGTTCAGATGTTTCTTACAAAAAAAAAAAGGCACTCAACCGGTGTTTTCCTATCAAAGACAACGCTGCTTACTTTTCCATCTTTCAGGCAGTTAAAGAATAAGAAGCTGAGTTGCATGGCCCGGCTGGATATATAGGACATTATATTGTCAAGAGATAGGAAGTCCACATTTTTTGCCCTGCAGAGTTAATAAATAGGTTTTAAGCCATCGCTTGTGCATGACTGGACAATGTCCCCCTGTACTCAGACCAGCTTGTTTTAGAGGTAAAATTCCTTAGCTGAAGAACAATCTAGTTTCATTTTTGAAAGATAAGGCAGCTATTTAAAGCTGCTTAGAGGCTTGGAGCATTAAATTTTTTCTATCCAAGATAGGTTCATAGACAGAAGAGTGATGAAGTAGATAGCATATTAGAGGCATAACAATTGCAGTTAATGATCTGATCCTACAATTCATTATATATCTGCTACTTTGCCAATAGGCACTGTCTCTGTGATAGACAGAAGCAGTCAATCAGGCCAAAATCATAACAAACTGTTAATCTGGATTCAGGGATTATTTTAATGAACAGTCTTAAGACAAAAACACCAAAAATGTGGTTGAACCACGATGTAACAAAGATAGTCTGACAAGTCTAAAAAGAACAGATCAGCTGATTGTGTTAGCACAGGAAAAGTCAGTCTGGATAGCTGATATTCCTATTTGTAGTTTTTCAAAAAACACCTATTAACCCTTGCTGGACACCAGGTGCCCTGCAAAGCCGCACTATGCCTCCTGTCCTCAGCTGGTCAGAGGAGAGAAAATACAACAAAAGGCTCGTGGGTTGAAATAAGGACAGAGAGATCACTCCAGTTGCTGTCATAGGTAAAACAGGCTGGACTTGGGGAAAAATTAATTTATTACCATTCAAATCAGAGTAGGATAATGAGAAATAAAACCAAACCTCAAAACACCATCTCCCTACCCCTCCCTTCCCAGGCTCAACTTCACTCCTGATTTTTTCTACCTCTTCCCCACCAGCAGCACAGGAAGTATGGGAAATAGGGGCTGTGGTCAGTTTATCAGGTTGTCTCTTCCACTCCTCACAGTCTTCTCCTCCTCCACTGTGGATCCCTTCCACAGGGTGCAATCCTTGAGGACCAAACTTCTCCAGTGTGGGTCCCCCTCCATGGAGTCCCAACTCCTGCCAGCAAACCTGCTCCAGTTTGGGCTCCTCTCTCCATGAGTCCACAGGTCCTGCCAGGAGCCTGCTCCAGTGCAGGCTTCCCACATGGTCACAGCAACCTTTGGGCATCTAGCTGCTCTGGGATGAGACCCTCCAGGGGCTGTAGGTCGATCTCTGCTCCACTGTGGATGCCCATTGGCTGCAGGGGCACAGCTGCCTCATCACGATCTTCCCCATGGGCTGCCAAGGAATCTCTGCTCTGGCACCTGAAGCGTCTCCTTCCCTTCCTTCTGCACTGACTTGGGTGTCTGCAGGGCTGTTCCTCTCACATGGTCTCACTCCTTTGTCTTCTCCTTCTTAAATCTGTTATACCAGAGGCTCTACCACCTTGGCCAGCGGTTTGTCTTGGAGACAGCTGGCACTGGCTCCACCAAGCATGGGGGAAGCTTCTGGCAGATTCTTCTCTACAGAGGAGCCATCCCTGTAGTGCCCCACTACCAAAAACATGCCACACAAACCCAATACACACACTGAGTCTCATTTCTCCTGCTGAAATAAAGACCAGGCGAACCCCACAATCTTAGTTGATGACATATTCGTTATTGGAAATCCAGATCAGGAAATTAAAAAGGGAATTAACTCAGCATTTGAAAAAGAAGATAAGATATGGCAAATCATAACTAAAATAGATAAAAAAATAAAAACACCATGTTGACAGGGTTTTTAAAATTTCCTTCAAACCTTCCTCCATCTTCTTTTGTATTATTAATTTAAAATACAAATAAGTAAGCTTAATCCTATAATTCTGAAGTACTCCAAAAATCTCTTCCCATACATCTATACCCATTTTTGCTTCATAAAAGATCAGTAAAGAAGAAAAACACTTCTCTTGGGAAAAGAGAAGCACAAGAGATGCCTCTCACAGTGCTAAAAAAGCTGCTAGGAATAAGGCAGTGAAGAGAGTAGACAGGAATCAGCTGGGGAAAATAAAGGCCAGCTACAACCTCTAAGAGCAGAAAATAGAGGCTATAGACTTAGGGCAGCTGCCATCTAAAAACATTGAAAATAATGCCAAGCATTTTGTTGGCAAGAATTGAGCTTGAATTTCAGTTCTTTTCTGAGAGCTCCATTTTCCTTCCCTGACCCCTATTGTGGTACTGCAGGAACTATAAAAAAATGCTAATGTGCATGCCAGTAGTATGGCAAAATTCAAGCTTAGGTTTGTTCAGATGATTTTGTTTTACTTCCTTTATGCCTATATGCAAAGTTTCTGCATATAGAAAAGTTTCTGCAAACATCAATTGATATTTACCACGCACATCTCTAAACAGATTTATATTTAACATTTCTTATTTAACAGAAACACAGGCAGTAACACAGTTCAGTTACAATACAGTAACACAGTTCACTTGAAATATGCCCCTGCTACAGAAATGATGTTATTTATGGGCCAACAACTTTTGCCAGCATGTGCTGTGCACAAGGCAACCCTCCCTGTCTCATGCCATGCAAGAATGGAATGAAAGCTGCTAGCATCCTGACAGCAAAACACAAGGCTGTCACACCACTTTAAGATGCATTTGTCTGGGCGAACAGCAATCAACAAATTTCCATAAAGGTCTTCTTAAAGCTAAACATTATGTTAAGAACCATAACTTTTAAATTAAAAAAATCAAAGAATTTGCAGTCTATATGCATTTTTTAATTCCTTGAGTCTTACCAGCTCCTGCAGCACTTACCATTATTGCCAACTGCATCAAGTCTCTGCAAGGGTGTATGAGAAACTTCCCTTTTCCTTCTTCTACAGAGAGTTTTCAACTATTTAGCTTTCCCAACCTCCAGACTCACAGATTAGTTTGGAAATATGCCACCTTCTGTTATTTGGCCTCTCACATATTGTTGCTTCTCTTTTCTCTTTCATTTCATAAAAGAAAATGTAATACCATGTTCGATAATTTCACTTCACAGCCAATGCCATATGAACTTATCATAAACCCAGTACAAAATGTTTTGCATTGCACAGCACATCACACATTCATGAGATTCATGCTCCTCTCCTCTTGCAGAGCATAGTCATCTTTCCCACATAAGGAGGGTGGTGGTTCAAAGCTTTGTACTCCTTCAGTATGAAAATTTTTATTTGTCACCACAACTGCTGCACTTTTAAAAAAAGGGTACCACAAGACAAACATTCTCCAGAGGAAGAACTCTCAGCTTAGCTCTTTCCACTACTGAGCCACTGAGATCATGCAATAATCAGCATGAAAATATCTGGCAAATGGGATTGTAAATTGGAGAATAAAGTATTACATGAAAAAGCACAACATAAATTTATCCTTGAAAGCTCAAGTGTGCTAGTACAGGAAAGGTATTGTTTTCCATGTAGTTTGAGATAGGTCATTTACAGATTGAATGAGTTTTAAAAGCTCATTCCTAAACAAGGGAATGTGAAGGTTTCCTCTGGGAAGAATGTGCATATGTCAGCATTCTACCTGATCTGTTTTAATACTCAGGGGAAAAAACTGTATCGGTGAGTAAGGCAAGTAGATGCTATAGCAGATAACAACAGTTCAGTGAAAAATGATTTTTCATGAAAGTTGATGCAGCACATCACTGAGAGATGGAAGACCTATAAAAGTCTACATTGCTAGAATGTCTCATTAAAACAACCAACAAACCAAAAAAACATTTCCCTAGCATCTTTTAACATCTTCTTTTATTTAGCCCTTTATTATTGCAATTACTTTTTCATAAAAAACTTGTTTAATTGTTTACATTTTATTACTGAAAAACAAATGGGATTGAAAAAAAAAATACCTCAGCCTGTTTACCAAGAATCCCCAGACAAGACCGTGATAATTTATTTACCAGTGCAAACAAAAATATTTTGATTTAAACTCAGATCTTACAAAAACGGCCATAAATAAACTGCCACATCAGTACTACATCAGAAAGGTATTGCATTAAAAAGAACCTTTAAAATGTTTTGCAAATTAAATAGTGTCCTCTAAATTATAATAATGTTAGACATTATTTGGTCATTGTTGTTTTTTAAAGGGATATATTTATCATGTCATGAAATCATAATGTACATGGCTATACGAATAATTTATTCTGAATTCACTGAAGACATCCAGTTTTATATGGCACATTTCTTCTCATTCTAATATTTTTATCTATATATTTGCAATCAGTTATCACCACAGTTGGTCACCAGGGTTCTAAATTGGACTTTATCTAGCTGCACAGTTTCAAAATATTATTTGTGAGTGGAAAACCTTCACTTTCTTATTTTGAAGTTCACTATTTAATATTCCAAATGCTGGTGCACAGAGGATCAAAAAATGCAGCCTATAGGTCACATGGGCTGTGGGAAGCATTTGCACGCAGACACACATGATCACGTAGCTATTCTGGCCAGCCTTCCAAAGCCATGACTTTCTTATGCAACTCCATGTTACATCCTAGCAATTAAACAGTCTTTAATGAACAAAACCTTGAGGCCCACTCCATTAGCACCTGAATGACAACACATTCAAGCAGCAAAATCCTATATTTGCGCCTGGTAGATAATGCATTATTTTCCAGGCATGCACACTCTTTCCCTCAAATGAAACAAAAAAAAAAGCCTTTTTGTATGCAGAGAGCATTCAAAGCCAGGTGCATTGACAGTAACACATTATTTTCATCCACAGAGCTCAAACAAAATCCCATGCCCTTAGCTCTTGTTCTATCACTGTACGCCAGCTATCTCCTCACAGAAACAATTTTCTTTCTGCAGCACAACTCAACAGCAAAATCCAGAACAAAAGCATATGAAGCACTATTACCCTTCTGCAAACTTTCCATATAGAAGGAGCATTTGTAGCAAAGGATGCACCTTAGATTATTATTCCTAAAATATGGTAACTACATTACCATATTTTGCAGGTTTGACTTGTGGATGTTGGTGTATTCAACTTAGTGGTTAAAGATGCTCCTGCCACAAGATATCCCCCCCATCTATGCTCCCTGATTGCTGTTGCTAGACAGGAAGGTAGAATAGCACCAAACCCACTGCAGCACTGTCATGTACCCTGATAATCATTTTCAGTTACCTTACTATGCTTGACTATAAGTGCTTCAGCTCAGGAACTGGTTCATGTTTGCTTCAATTCAGACTGCCATTTGTTGCAGCAAGATCTGCTACAGAGCAAACAAAGAAAGCACCAGCTGCCTCAGCCATGCAAGTTTAATCTATCTGGTTTTGTCTGCATTTCATTAATATCTCAATAAATGTCTACAAATTCTCCCTCACTGCTGTAAACAGTGAAGATATCTAATAGATTAACAACTGGTAAATGCTATAAATATGCAGTCTGAAATAACATGAAAATCAGTAGAGTGCCAAGTCATAGTGTACAGAGATGCTATGCAGAGTAACCTGATTGCTCCAGATGTATTTGTTTAGAAAACTATGAAATTTGCAAAGACAGAAACAAGATCTGAGAGCAAAATGGGATGTAAGGGCAACGTGGTTTAGTAGAAGATATCCCTCATGGAAGGGGAGTTTGAAATCCTTCTTTAAGGTTCCTTCCAATCCAAACTATGCTGCAATTCTGTGAAAATGTAGACCACATTCTGAAACACATTTACACTGAGAAAGATCCTGGGGTCATAGTAAATGAGCTAATTAAGCATGAACATTCAGCACAGCGCTATAGATAAGAAAACTACTGTGATTCCTGGATGCTTAAGACAGCAAATACTAAGATTACTGAAGAGCTGGTATTTATCTGTGTAAAGAGCATTAGTGAGACCATTACTGGAATATTATGTCATGCTGTGCAGTACACAATTTAAAAATTACTGAGTCAAAAGTTAGAAGGGATTAAAAATGTTTTCAAAATAACTTGTAACCTGGAAAATCCATCTGTGAAAGTATTAATAAGCTCTAATTACTTTATTAATTAGAAGGCTAAGACATTACTTGTTCAGCTTCTGCAAATACATGTAAGTAAAACATTTGTGGCTTTTAGCTCTATATGATAACAATTTTAAAAATGTATAATGAGATTCAGAAACCAGAAAACAACAAAAGATAAAGTTCAGGCTCAGGTTTACATTACAGCTGTGAGCCTAAGGAATCACTGGGAAAATACTAGGACAGACATGTATTCCAATTATTTTTTGTATTTCTGAGATACCCTTTATTCAACATATACCATGTCTTATGCAGAAATGCATAGCTTAGGGACTGTCCCTAAAAGAACACAACAGTCACCTTTTATTTTAAAATTCATAGAACTTTGAGTACTCCTCAAATTACATGGTTAAAATATTTTGGTTTAAAAAGGAAGGGAGTCCCCAGGAAAAATATATTTATTTTCCCATACATTTCTCAAGCAGATGTCATCTAGAACAGTATCTGATTGAATTTCAAAGTTCTTCACAGTCTATTCAGAACCTATCTGTCATACTCAGTATTCAAAGATTACTTCCTAAAGACATCATAAGAGGCAAAAAACTGCACATCAGGACTCACCAAAGACAAGCATAGACAACAGCAAGACCTGAAGCACACGGTGTAAGGTACTCACAGGCAGAGAGAGTTCCAGCAGACTGTTTCTAATTAAATGGTCTCTTATAATGCTCTAAAAAACGTATGTGCTTTGACCATCCAAGAATAAAATCTTCTGCTACTATGCATGGTTTGATTTTCAAAGCTTGTTCTTGTAAATTCTTCCCTGCACTGGGCAGCAGCTTTCAAGAGCCACTCTGGTGCCTTCTTTCAAATTGCACCTGCATGTCTGGGATGCTTACAAAATGCTTGAGAACATTTAGGCTGCTGATGCTCTGTAAAAAATTTTCTTTCTTGGTGAGCAGTTTTGTCTTAATATACTATACTCTCCAATTATGATCCCCCCATTTTACCCAAATGGTTAAACCATTACTTTTAGGGACAAGGGCTACCTTCTTCCCAAGCTCTATACAGGCCTGGGCCGATAGAGACCTAGGACACATCTGTGTTCACTGGCAACAAGTAAGAATTTAATATAGTTAATTGACAAAAGCTCTGCAGTTAAAAATAATCTGACATCTCCAAAACACTGAACTGCAGATAGAAACTACAGGTCATTAGTTCATATTTACCATTGCTGCTGTCCCCAGCTACAAAGTGTCCGTCCTTTCACTCACGGTGCACAGAGATGAATGTTTCGGGACTGAGAAATCTCACTTCAGTTCTGGAAAGGGAGTTCAGCTAACAGCAGCTACAACCTCAGTTTGCTTCAAAAATTGCTTTTTCCCAATATTCAATTATTGTACCTTGTTTTCAAGTACTGATATTTCCAGCAAGCTGAGGAGTCTTTTCTTATAAAGAATATCATCCACTAAATATCACATATAATAACTCAAAGCAAACTTACATAATTTCTACTATTATTCTTCCCTTTTTGTCCTGTATAGCATTGTATATACACTCTGTATAGCTGTATTACTGCCCATATTCTGCACTTAGTGGGCCTTGGTTGAATATCTTCCTTTTAAGTCTTGTATTCAATTCCTCATTTTCTTTTGTCCTTTGTTCATTCTTACACAAGGAACTTAGCTACAAATGCTAAAACAAATATCAACACATATTTTAACATTTGATTAAGCCAGATTTGTTATTGGTAAGCGCTCTTTTGAAACTGCATTCTGCATAGGAGAGGTGCATTCATGAAGCATGGTTAAAAAGAGTGCTTTAGCATCAGTCTTGTTTTGCAAAAATAGGGGGCACTTTAGACTCCCTGTTAATTTTTTCATGAGGAACATTCAGCAAGATGGGCTTGATGCAATGAAGGAAGGTTCTTCTCAGATAAACTGAAAGGATGCAGAAATTTTCAAGTAGAAACAACACTCTACTCTTCATTCTGTAGCAAATAAGTGTAAATGTGGTTTGATTAATTTGGTAGTGCTACAAAAGCACAACTCACAGAATAACAGAGGAAGTTATTTATCCATGGTCATCTAGGAAGAGTAGGCAAAAAGCAATCTTTATATGTTCAGTTAAGATAAAAAAAATTATTCATATATTAGTGTACATTTCAAATATATATTGAATGTATAATTAAAATTATATCTCATGTGGTCTTCATCTTATTAATTAAATTCTGGTACAAGTTTTAGGACCAAATTTTGGGAACCAAGACCATCTAGGCCTTAAATTTATGTCCAGAAGGATAATTTATGTCATCAAATGTGCCTGACACGACATGTCTTTATCCATCTTTTCCCAGTATATTAAAAGCCAAAATCCTTTTATTTATACCCACATCTGTTCATCAGTGGATGGCGGCACAAGTCAAGACAACTCTTAAAACTTCCTCAAAACTACTTTACATAAGCTATTCTATGAAAAGAGAAAAAAAAGAGGCAAACAAACAAAAAGTAAAACAATTCTGCTACTTAGCACAGTCTAGATGAAATTACTTTCATAAATAATTCATTAAATCTCCAATATTAAACAGGTTAAATCATTTTTATTTGATGGGCTTTGGTGCTATTTATCCTTCAGAATAAGAATTAGAAATTGAATAATCTCGCATTATTTGTAACTGTGGTAGAGATACATGTTTTGTTTAATGCAGTCATAAAGTTACTTTCTGAGCTGCAAATGTACTTTATAAAATTTCCAATTATTACCATAGATGGATGTGCTGGAAAAACTTTTTTTGCCCAGGCCATCCTAAGGACAATGCAAATTTCAATGAAGGAAGCAGCATGGTTCTTTTCAAGCTTCATCTCCATATTTTTCATCGTGCCGATTCTGAAATCAGGCATAATCTGGGCTATTTGCTGTGTTATCTATTCTTCCTATTGAGAAATTAATTTCCCATATAAACTTGGAAAGCTATGATTCTCTCTATTCAAGAGAATTAAATTTTAATGACAATTAAAAATCATGTGGAAAAATTGTATATTTAAATCAGAAATGTAAATCTTCATGTTTTTCAACAAAGCAAAAAGAAGTAGGGTTTTTTATTTTATATTTTAGGTTTAATTATGGGTCTCTCCTTTTTTTTTTTTTTTTTGAGCACCAAAATATTTACAATTAATGGGATAGACTGAGAAGAAAATTATAAAATTGATTGGGAAGGTGTGGCAACTTCTGTTTTTTTTCCAAGCAGCTTAAAAGTAGGGCCTTTCTGTAAGATCTGTAAGACTCTTGTTTAAACACACATCTGCTCTTTTTTAATGGTATTCGAACATTTACATGCCAGGAGAGCAACTTTTCCAGCAGGTTTCAGTGTATTTCTCAGTAAATTTTTCTCAATCCCTCTTCTTGACACCAATACTTTTTATAGAAATTGTTTTATATATTGCATTAGAAAGGGAGTAGTAACTATTATACAGCTGATAGAAAAAAAATGGGGCTTGGTTTGTGTTTTTTTACTGCAAAACCCAGTTTTTAGTCAGTGGCTCACCTACAATGCATTTTCTGAGAGTGGAATCACAGGTCAGACCATGAGAGATGACATGCTCACAATTTGCCTATGGAAAATTTGATCAAAAATAGGCTACAGAAGAATATTTAGTTAAAAAGTTCTGGAAAGCACTGTCAGTTTCTCATTTTTCTGAAATATTTCTTCCTCTAAACAATCAGAAAAATCCAGTTCAAAACTCACATAGTTTTTCATTACAATAATTTTTAATATCTTAAATAAAAGCAATAACCTTAAAATATTTATATCATGGATCAAAAGGCCACCAGGTATTTCTGAAAATGTTATTGACAGTTGGAGCAAAACTCTTGCAGAGCTGGATTTTAAGAAACGTCTGTTTCACTGTCTTCAAATAGCAAGTTGGCTCAGTACTGGCTAAGATATCTGAAAATATCACTGGGTTTTAGTTAAATTTTGCACTTGAAAAAACTTGTAGGGGTTTGCAGATGTCTATCTTATGTTCTGCTATAATTTTTTCTTGCTTGTTTTTCCTAGTAGGCCTATATTAATCAAAACAAAAACAAACAAGAAAAATTCCCAAATCTTGGTCTACATACCAAACTAGGAAAAGACTGCAATGCACCTCCATCTCAATTGTATAACCACACAGGCTACCAAAAATAATCACTTCTATTTTCTGGGTGAAGTGTTGAAAGAGCTGCTATTTTGACCAGCATGAATTAGCAGATAATATTTTAACTATCAAAGTGAACCCTAATTCAATCACATGATAAACCTCAGATGTCAAAGTGTTTTCAAACTGCCAAAGCAGGCCTGTGAGGGCAGAATAACCCAAGGCAGTGAAATCCCTGAAATAGCCCTAAGCCTCCCTGTACGGCAAAATGGCACAGGGCAGACACAGTGCCATGGTTTCAGCTGGTGCTCCCAAAGAAGTACAGGTTTATCCCAGTGACACTTGGTTAAAGGAATCAATTGTGTTTCATTAACAAATGAACAATGCTTAGCTCACTTCTGCTGCATTGCCTCCAACTCTAGTTTGGTGGAGGGAGTCAGGTGAGTACTAGTTCAGGGATGTCTCTACTGGACTCCTCTGTCTGACATGGGCATTCCCTGATGAGCTGAGGGACATAGCTCCCAGCAACCTTCAATGGAGTTGCCAAAGCCCACCCTTGCTTTCTAGGTGGGTGTGACTTACAAGTAAATATTTTTGCATTGGTACCACGTTAGGTGGAACACGTAAGACACGCACACACTTTGTAATAAAGAATGCTTCCCAAAGAACAGAAGCTAGTATTAGAAAGCAAAACTTTAAGCAGAACCTGTTGAAATGACTTTAGGGAATCATTCAAGAGTGCCCAAAAAACCCACAGCAACTCATCAAGACCCTAGCGAGACAGCCAGCTGGCAAGCCCACAGCACTTCCAAAGCAACAGCCAGACTGTAGCAGCTGCCAGCTGATTAGATGTTGTAGCTGTTGAGATACTATTTTCCGTATAGAATCATATATTTATATCTAACTCCATTACTATCTAAAACCCACTTTTTGTTCTCCAAAATAGAGATTATGATGGAAAACTTGTCAAAAAGAAATTCAGAGGCAAAATTAGACATTCAATATTTAAATGGCAAAGTTACATTCCATATTCCAAGAATGCAGAGGGATCAGAATCACAGTTGACCACCTCTGCCTCAAATACTTCAAGGGATATAGTATACGAATAAACTTGAACCTTCAAAAAAGCAAAACTCTTTGCTCTACAGAAAGGCCTTGTACAGTGTCCACACAGAGCTCTGCAGAAGTGTTCTCAGGAACTGGTCATGGAAGCCCACTGGAGCAGATCAGATAATAAATTCAAAAGAAACACTGACAAGATCAGCTCTTGGGCTTGAAACAGCATTATGGGACAGCCTGAGAATGGATACTTGAAGGTGCAGAGTCAGGAGTCTTGTGAAAAAAGAAGGTTCTACCCTATGTCCCAAGCCAAAGCCCAAATTATTCCTTGTTCTAATAAAGCCACCACCCCTGCTTGAAGGAAAGAGCATGAATGAAAGGTGACAACTCACGTTCTAAGAATGTTGTTCTAAAATCAGATCCCTCGACTCAGCACTGACTCATGGCCAACGAGCTGCATGAACTTTTACAAGGCTAAAAATGGCATATTTGCACATTGTTAATTACATACAGTAAACTAACCTCTTTATACCAGATGCTGTACATCACTTCAGTGGCTCACTGGGCATTTATTTCTAAGGTTTTAGAAGGTGTACTAAGGGAAAACAATAGAAATACTGTAAAATACTTATCCTGTCTCTCGAGGCTATGAAATTCAAATGGCCACAGATTTTTTGATGTTGATTCTGTTTCATGGGCTATGATCAGGTATCAAGGAAGTTAGCTAAAACCATGATGTCTTCAAAAAAGTCATTACATGACATCTTGATTGAAACACTAGATGAGAATACCTCTTTTCCAAAGCTATTATTAAAAATCTCAGTGGTCAAAGGCAACAAATTAAAAGTGTTCCTCAAAGTTTAATTAAGACAATTCAGAGGATGTGCACTTAAGCCTCCCAAGCACTTGAGTGTGCAGCACCAGACAGGATACAAACTCTTCAGCATAGGGATCCAAAGAGGTGAAGAATATGAAAGAGAAATCCTGTTTAATTGGACCAAAAGATTATTAGAATTTCCTTGAATAGCTGGTGTCCCAGATAGCACTGGCTTAATTAGGCCCTAAGTAAACTCTGTCATGGACCACTAAGACAATTCCCTCCCAACTTCAAGATTCTGTGTAACTCTGGGCTTCCCATCTCCAATGCCTTTGGGAATGGCTTAAACTAGCAACCTATTGCTTCATCATTGTCCGTGATATTTTCAGCTCTTCGAGATCTCCATGTGTACAAAATTTAAAAAGACATTTCTGAATTCAAGAGGATTTTCATTTTTTTCAAGATTGAGTGCAACACAATCTCCTTTTTTCTTCCCTTTCCACATGCAAGGGATGCTACCTTAAGGAAAGAGAGCAAGTTACATAAGGAAGAAGAAAAGAATCTGAGATATTCCTACCTGTGTTTCTTGCAAGCCTTTGATCAAGTTTTACAAAGATGAATATGTTATTTTGGCTATCTGTATTGTCAGGGCCTACTGCAGAAGAGAGAGGGTTTGGAGAAAAGGGGGGAATAGTTCCTACAGGATTAATTCTCACATCACAATATCTAGAAAGATAGCAATATATTGGAATGGGTGCAGAGAGAGAAACAAAGAATTGGGGCAAATTATACTCCTCACTTTTGGGAATCCGGAATGCAGAGAAATATTCTCTGCATTCTGGATTCCCACACTCACTGAATGAAGAAGTCAAAAGGCACCACATTAACAACAAGCAGGTTCCCATCCTCTTAAAGCAAACTAAATAAATACATCTCAAGTTACAGCTAGACTGCAAAATTACAAATTAATGACACACAGAAGAATCTATGTTAAAAGAGCATTATTAAATCTACCATTCATCTGCTGGAATTCAGACTTAGGAAACGACAGAACTGTCTGTACAGGCATTATCACTCACCTCTCATCCTCTCCAGAAATATATAAACTACGGCAACATTTGGTTGCATAATCACACTCTGAGTGCAGACCGATCAAATCTCACAGAGTAACAGGTACGCAAGGGGCTCACATCCCATTCTCTCCCACTGCATCTCTACACTTCTCAGCACAACCTGGGATCTTGCTCTTGTCCTGTGACCTCACACCAGGCTCCCGGAGTACATGGATCTGAGTCAGTCTGTGTGCTGCCCACAGACGAAGCACTGGGATAGGAGTTGTACCTCATAGGTAATGTGCCACCAGTGGTTATTCACCACTGTCGTCCACTTCAGAGTGTCCAGATTTATTGGATTAAGAACACTGAGAGAAAAAAAAATTGAGGCACACATCATTCCTTCAACCTATCTGATTTGACGTGCAGAATGGACCAGGCTCAGTTAAGGGGCTTGCCTCTTTTCTGCCCACTCTTAAAACATTTTTACACAGGCAGTATGCGATTATGAGTACTCTCTCACAATTCTTTCTTCAGAGGTCCTCAACAGAATTTTTGAAGACTTCATGGGCCATCTTCCCAAAACACATCAGTAAAAAAGGTTGATGGCATTAGCTGTGTATGGCTGAATCTGAGGCAGATGATAAAATCATAGTTTTTCTCACACCATTCCCAGGCCTAGGATTCTGCCTCACTCAAGAGATGCCTAACCTGTTCTGTAAATAGGTTACTGATGACCAGCACAGCTCATTCTCTAACTCTTCAGTTCTAATTCCTGTTCTCATCATCCTGCTTTTGAACAGTTGACTTCCAGTTTCCCATTTATTCCCCCTACTCCAGTCCAAACAACACTGTATCTGTTGTTCCTCACCAAACTGTCACAGCAAAATCCAATATTTTTTCTTGTCCTAATTCATTACCAAATGCTTTCTTTCACCAGTTCCTTCTCCAGTTTTCTGACTCTCACCCTGTCTCTGTCTAATCACACTTTGAATTTATTCCATTTCCCCCTTCTGCTTTTACTCCACTCCCCACAGCAAGAACAGATTACCTGTTCTTTTTCAAGAGACTAGGCTCACCAGAAATCCATTAAGGGAAAGCTTCTGAAGCTTCTGTAGCCCTGACCTCAAGCCTACTCAAGTAATTTGTAGCAGCAACAGTTATGCAGCATGGTTATTTCTGAGCTATTAGAACCACGTTCAATTATTCTATAGGGATGGTGCAGGCACAGCTTGAGCATCATTTTGGGATCTGTCTGAGGAAAACCAGTTTGAAGAAAAATGACATTTGAATTTGTTTGGCCATTTTAGCTATGGAAATTAAACAATTCTCTACCAAGTACTCGCCAATTTCAGTTTTCAGAGAATTGAAAAAGGTTGCCCGTGACAAAAAAAAACAATGAAACAAAAACCTCAAACAAACAAAAAAAACCCTCACAATTTTTCAAACAACTGTGAAGAGTAGAGAATTTTAAAGATATAATCTCAGAATATTATAACATGGGCAAAACAAAAAGTCTTTCCTCTGAGGGTACTACCACTTGTGGGGAGCAAAGGAGAGAGAAAGATGAAAGGAAGCGACTGAAAAAAAATTACTATATCACTTTGGCTGAAATTTTCCAAAAAATTTCAAATATGCAAAGTCAAAATTTGAAAAGCTTCATACCCATTAAGGCATCCTATTCAGAAATGTTTCCAGTTGCCACTTATTATAAGGAAATGCTGCAAAAGGATTTATATAACTCTGCTTACGTATCTTTTAACTCTTGTGCTTCTGTGGAAATTAAACGATTTATTAGGAAAAAATGGTAACATTCTTCATACTGTGTTTACAATAAGAAACTCTAGCTCTTTCTAGGGTCCACAAATACTGGCCAGGAATGGTTTGCATGCAGTCATTCTTGATTTGGGACAGGAGGATGGATTCATGCTTTCCTAACTTTCCTTTCAAACCTATTTTCTCAGGTTAACATAATCCTTTTTACAAGTCCTACACCTACACACTCTTAGAACTACAATTATGGAAATTCACATCATCAGGAGCCTAAAAAATCCCTTTTACATCAGCAACGTATAAAGAGAAGTGGTAACTGCTTATGTTAACTGCAGCTAAATTTATCAAACTGAGTATTTTGCCTCCAGCCATTTTAGTTACAACAAGTCAGACAAAGCACAGAAATTAAAAAATCTGAGGGTTGTTGAGGCTACGTTTCCATTAGCAAGAGGTAGAGATGGCAATAGAAGCAGATTTATAGGTAAAACAATTAGTTCTGAGGACCTACTCTTGGTAACAATACACAAATATATATATTTTGCGTGTTTTACTATAGACTAGCCCTTCTCTGGTGCCATGGACTATGGGGTTCCTTACAACAATGGACAGCCAGTGAACTGTTGGACTAGAGCAGGTGAGTTCCTGGAGTACACTTCCTGACTTAATTTTATCAGAAGGAAGTCAATTCATCTCTGGTCTCTCCAAGAGACTCACTCCAAAAGAGCATTCCTGGCCCAAACCTGGACCCTCATGTAGCACATCTTGTCAATAAGGTTTATGAAGCCATAGTAAAAACCAAGACTGACCCTATTGAAGTCAGTGTTGCAAAGGAAAGACAGTAAAATCCACATCAGGACCCTGGAACAATATTACTGAGCTCTAAAACTGAATTACAAATGCTTGCATAAGGGTTTATATTTGCCTATGAGGGAAGGGGAGGCAAGCAGGCAGTGTGAGGTCTCAGCAGGTGAATTAGAGATGATGCTCATCAACAATTTAAAGAATTGCCATGAATTGTTACATTAGCTGGATAAGCTAGGTAGCCTGTAAATTCATTACTATCTTAGCTGAACAGATAGACTACAGGAAGAGAAAACTTGCTTTACTTTTTGTCGGGGTCATGCAGGGCTAGATGCAGAGAATCTGCGTGGACTGTGTGACATGAGGAATTTGCAGACTTTTACAGGGTAGGCAGAAGTTACCAATGTCTAGATTCCCAAAAGTCCCTATTATAACTGAATTCTAAAATTTTAAGAGGAAACTGTGATGTAAACATATGTATTGTTGTACTTATAATGCCTGCAGGCCAAGTAACTCTTATCCAAATGAGGCATATAAATGAATTCTTCTGATGAGCAAGGGAGATTCTTTGCTTATTTATCCAGTGTGGGTAAAGGGACCTGTGTGTGCATGAAATGGTTTGGGGAGTTGTTTCTTTGATTTAACAAGCATAATTTCTGTATGGAATTTTCTAGCATACATTAAATATCAAGCAGATCATTAATTCTATGCAGAACCTCATTGAAGTATACCCTTACAGACCTTAAGAAAGAAAAGCACACTATATGGCTTCAGAGAGTTCTTCTTTCTGCTTTTCCATGGAATAAAATAAAATAAATTAAAAATCCCATATCAAAACCTCCAATTTTATAAAACCGTATTCAGAAAATATAAAAAAAAGTATGGAGAAGAATCAGGCTCTTTCTCCATTACCAGATTTTCTACCTTCCAGATTCAGCAATTGACCTAAGATCAGTTTAGTAAAAGAAATTGATGATTCATCCAGATCTCAGGCTCAATCTTATTTCTTTGGCACATTTCTGTCTCTGCCACAAAGGTTTGAAAGATTTGGAAGGTGGGCCCACGTGAACCTCATGAAGATAAACAAGACCAAGTGCAAGGTCCTGCACCTGGGTCCAGGCAATATCAAGCAGAAGTACAGGCTGGGTGGAGAATAGATTGAGAGCAGCCCTGAGAAGAAGGACTTGGTGCTGTTGACAGATGAGAAACTCAACGTGACCTGGCAATGAGCATTTGCAGCACAAAACCCAACCATATCCTGGGCTGCATCACAAGAAGTGTGACCAGCAGGCTGAAAGAAGTGATCCTATTACTTCTCTCTCATGAGACCCCCACTTGGAGTCCTGCATCCAGCTGTGGAGCCCCCAGATGGCAAATCTGTTTCTCTACTAAATAGCTCCCAGCTTTTCAACTCATTTTTAAGTATGAGATTCAAAGCTAGGCTTTAAACCAGGAGTTTAAATTAAAGATTTCAGAAATGTTTAATACAGGCAAAACATTTTTATGTGGAGGCTGATCATCTAAATTGTCAAACTATAAAAGAAAATCTGTTGCCACAAAGGTGAACATGTTTATGAGTCAGCCCAAGTGAAACAGAATGGTACAAATTGTATGGTTTAAAAGCTCTCTGACAAAGGGGTCTCAGAAGCACCTGGTATGATTCTAGGTCAGCATGACTCTAGTCTGAAGGATTCTATGAGCAAAAGGAAGTGTGTAATATTGGGGCCACTTACAAATACCTTTCATGTATATTCCTAATGGGTTGTGTCTGGTTATCCCTCCTGAAAGCAATCATAAGGCACAGTCCTGTGTGTAAACACAGACTGGAATTTACTGTTAACTTCGCCATCATAGTTACCATAACCATTCTTTCTCTTCTCATTTTAGGCAAAATAATTTTCTTTTGTCTTTGGAACAGCCTTTCAGACAAAAAGCAACAGAAAATAATGGGAATCTTTTCTGTGTAAGGTACCATTTCTTGTTTCACACTGAAACCTCAACATCTTTGAAGAACTCATCCTTTCCAGGGGAGGGGAACTTGTCAGTGTCTTACATCTACTGCAAGGACTGTGCGGCGTATGAAACAGACAAGCAAATTGTTACACAACATGACAGTATAAACTTGTGTTACATGACCATGGTTTAAGTAACCCTAAGGTAGTCAGAAAATGAAGACCTCATCCACTATAGGAAAGAGAAGATAAATGGATAACAGTATTGTCCAAATGGTGACTTCTACCTGGCAACTTAATAAGCACAATAGTGCTTAATGCCTATTAGTCTGCTGGATCTCATCCCTATCCCATGGCGGATCCCACGGCTCCATTTTTCATTTCATTTTGTTGTAACCTGTATATTCCCCACTTCATTCCAAAACCTATCTTCTCCTAAACCTGTTGACTGACCCACAGCCAACCTTTGCTCCCTCTTCCCTCCCTCTACGTGTTTAGGCTCAGCCATGTGCTTTCAGATATGATGACTGCACAATTGCTTATGATTCCTGCTTCTTTTGCAGGAGAGCTCAGTTGTAGCGCTGTATTTCCCCACTCCTTTTCTTACTAAATGTCTGCCCTTCCCACATTATCCTCCCTTCCCTGCCCCTAGTCCTGGCCACTCCCTCGGGTTCTCCCTACTGGTTCCAGTACCCCGCCATGTACCGCCCCTGCACCCTGAGACCATTAGTCCATGTGCTCTCTCCGCCCCCCTTGTCCCACTATAAAGCCCTGGCTCCCTGACTGTGTGGGCTCTCTGCCTCTGGGAACCAGCTTGTCATCGTGTGAATAAAAGTTGTCATCGTGTGAATAAAAATTCCTCTGAGGTCGCCATGTGGGGACCCTTCTCGCCTCCTTTATCGCCACCGTGTTGTGGAGCCAACAGCTAGCCAGGGCAGGAGCATGAGGCCGTCCGGAAGGACTACGGGAGAGCAGAACAGCCGCTCTTCCCGAAGCAGCCCCGCAGCGCTCTCCGGGAAGGTTTGCGGCTTGCTAAACCAACGCAACAATCAACCATACGCTACAAGCCCTCAGCTACAAGCGGAACCACTGAATCCGCTATTTCCAGTCAGCAGAGAGTGCTGCCACTGTGCTTCAGGATGTGTCAGCGAGGGGTAATGGTCTGCACTGTGTGGTATGAAGGGGAAGAAAACCCTTCCTTTTTAGAAGACTCCTTTAGCCCAGATCGCTCCAGCACAGCTGGCAAAGCAATGGGGACCAAGTGAAGGCATAGGAATGGGACTGAAGCAGGACAAAGGGCAAGAACTAAGCCTCCTCAGCTGTTTTTGTTGCCAGAGACAGATGGAAATATCCATCTAGCTTGCCTGGGTGTTGTTCTGGAGAGCAGAGTAAGCACATCAGGGATGGGGTAGTGGCTGGAGAGGGCCACAGCCTGGGCCTCTGTGCACCCAGAGATGCACCCTCAGCTTTGTGAAGGGATTCCCAGGAAGGATGTTTGTTTCTCAGGGCTGTGTGCCTCCTGTTCCAAGGAAAGGGCCTCACAGACACATAAGCATTTGGAAATGTATGGAAAAACCAGCCCTGAGGCCTGCCAGTTTCTGACACTGTGCAGCCTTGCCTTTTTATATACCCAAAGAGAAAGTCCTGTCAGAAAGATTTGTTATAACAGGAGTTGTATTGTGAGGAAGAACATGGAAGCCCCATTTGAAGCACTCTTCTTTCTTTTATCTTTGTCTCAAGTACACTGACATGAAATTAATCTCATCCTAGAGTTTAAAGGGCTTAATTCCGTATTCCTTTGTGACTGTTAAAAGAAAGAAGCAGGAGGCAAATTTAACTACAATGTGAAGTTCAATTATTTCAATTACCACCTCCTGCCTAAATGAAGTCTGTTCCTTCAAAGACATCAGCAATTTAACACTCATTTGCTCTTAAAATAGCATTAATTATAATAGTTTAACTGGAAATTCCAAAAGAATACATGAACAAATTAAATAATTACTTACATACATTAAAAACTTGCATACATGTTTAATTCATAAATTCTTTACCTTACATAATTAATCATGCAGCTAAGAACAAGCCTTAAGAAGTATGTCATGAGTGTAACATGAAATTTTGGTCCCTTTTAAAAGTCATATTAATATTGGATCCCACTCTGCAGGCCATTTCACAAAACAGAATAAAGAGATCTTAAGTAGTTGATGCTTACAAAAAGCACAATAAAGTGGTGTAACTTACAGGGGAAACTGTCATATTACCACTTTGGTGCTTTTTCTGGAATGGGGATGATAGGTGTTGGCGGGACTGTTTCTCCGTGTGGGTACTTGATAAGCTTGGATCAATGAAAGGAAAGAACAAAGAACAAACAAGACAAAAAAACCAGAGGCAAAGATAAGACAATGAAAGATTGTTGCACAGTAGGAAAAGGCGTGAAGTGACTATGCGGCTGACAGTGGTGCTCTAGGCAGCATCGCAGGATGTCCGCTGCAAAAAGTATGCAAGGGAAAAGGACACATGGATAAAGACCCACAGCAGAAGAAAGCAGGATTTTATCACATTTTCTGTAGTATTTGTCAGTCTCTATGCAAGGGTTTTATTTCAGTTATGCCAAATGGTACTGAATAGACACCTTACATGAAGAAAACTTCAGTGTTGCAGGTACACAGGAGTGAAGTGTGTTTAATGTTCTGGTTAAAGCCTGCCCTGTGTATGGTTGTCACTGAATTTAGTCAGAATAGAAGGTGAACTAACACAAATGGGTACATTTCTGAGAGATCCATTTTAAGTCGCAATCATATTTTGTACCTAATCCTGGAAAACTTTTTCTGCTCCCAGAAAAGGCAGGTGTTATAATTTTGCAGTGAATAAGCAATAAAGTAATTTAAATTCTGCTTAGATTGCCAGGTTCCATTTTACCTATGGCAATCACCCTCTACATCTCCAGAGAGAAATGGAATGAAAGGTGTATAATCCCATGCATGAACAACCTTCATGTCAAAAATTTTATTACCAGACTTCAGCCAGAAAAACTACAGTGGGCACTGACAACAAAACAGTGCAAGAAATTTTTGTTTCTCTGCTCTTTTTACTGGGCTACACAGCACAGATTGATAACACTTCTTTGCTGGGATCAAAGACACCCCTGCTTATTTTCAGTGTCCTTCTGTGCAACATACTTAGTGAATTCCCAAGCCATATGGAGACCTGAGGACATACTGATTCTACATTATTACCTTGCAAGACTGAGTCAGAAAGACAGGGAAGAATCTGCTTTTTTCTTTTTTTTCTTTTTTTTTTTAAACCATACTAATTGTCTTATTTATATATAAGGACGGAGTTTGTCCTGATTCCGCAGTGGTGAACATTAGTGCATTAGTGGCACCAGACATTGAAATTCTCTGTCCAACATTGAAGAACCTGCTGTGTTAACATTTTACTCAGCACAGTGACATCCTTCAGCAAATAGTATTGCATCAGATCCCCGCTGACTGCTTATCGCTAAATCAAAAATGTGTACACTGATTTTATTCATCATGTGTAGAAAAAAATATCAGAAGAATTTTTTTCTGGAGGCACAATATCTGTGTTTAGTTACAACTCAGTAATTCTCTGTAGGACATGTGTAAGCAGAGACTGGACTTTAAAGAGTAAGCTCTGAGTATTGTCAGAGACACCATGGGCAAAGAAATTGTACATATGTAATAACCTGACTTAAAACAACGAGCATCTCTACCCTGTTGTTTCAAGAAGTTAACTAGTAAGGGAGGAAGAAAATCTTAACCTTGGGGACTCACTAAAGGCACATTTTCTTATTAGGAACTTGTTGAAAGAGGAGATTTAGTGTACCAGGACCAGGGGCAAGAGGTTACCCTTTCTGATTGAGAAGTGATTAATGAATAATATAAAAAGTTAGTGGAAGCACTGTTGAAATTTTTGTTCCTTAGAGATGTTCTATCTGAATAATGAGATTGCTAGATAATAAAAACTGCTGGCTACTTGTTCCTTTCCAGCTCAAATTATTCCAGAAGTAAATCTGATAAACAATTGCTCCCACTATCTGACCTTTGATCCTTCAATCCTTCTCTATCTGTCTCTGCACTTCACTTTGTCATTCCTTGATGCTTCTCCTTAGCCATACATGTCACAGTTGTTAAAATTCTCCAAGGGTGTGTCAGAGACTGAAAATAGTTCATGCCTCAAACATTGAAAGTTTTGTTCATGACAAAGAAGCTGCAACCAAAGAAGTTTCACTGAAGACTGGGACTTTGTACTGAAAGTCAAACTGCTGATTAGATAAAGGGAAACCTATTGCTCAGTCACCTCAGGCTGAGGGAAAGGTATGCATCCACAAAACACCAAAGCCACCAGCTGTGCTGAGAATCATCCCCAGCTGAGTTTGGGGTCGGGGGAGAGCACAGCTCACAAAAGCCAGGTTTACACAGACTGCCCCCAACCGAGAGGGAAGGAGGAGGTTTTGGGTGCATGGTGTAACCTCTGGTGAGAGGCAATAAACACCCATCCTCCATTACATAAACTGGCCCAGCTGTGGAACCCCCAACCCCACAGGGCACATCCACGGGACTTCCACGTGAGAGGCAGCTGAGGAGGTGTCACAATCCATCAAAGACCCCCCAAAGTTCCCCCCAGAGTCATCCATGAGGCCTTGCACCACAGGACTGCACGTGATGCAACAGATCCCCAGTCTGCTGTGAGAGACTGCCCTCCTCCTCCAGGGGGACATGCCTGGACATTGCTACCTGGCTCGAGGGTATGTTATTAACCCACGGGATTCTATGCTTTTCTGAGGGGCCTTCACCACCAAGAAGGCCAGCTGGAGAGGATCAAGGGAACATCGTTGGGATCCATAGAGTGGTGATATTTTCCTTATTCTGTCCCAGTCACTCTCTTTCTGGCCCTCCCACCTATTTTGTATTTCTTTCTTTCTCTCTCATATTTACTATCAAATAAAGCCCATATTATTGTCGCTGGCATATGGTCTTGTTTGCACCTTAATTCGGGCAGAGGAATTTCTGAAGAATCTTGATAATTGGATCCTGACAGGGTGGAATGAAAAAAAATAGCGAGAGAAACAGCTAGAGTATATTTAAACTTCAAACACTGCTATACTAAAAACATAATTCTTTTGTTCGCTGGATATTTTATCTCTCTGCTTAATCAGACATTGGCAGAAAAAGAGAATGATTCCCAGAAAAAGAAAGAACACTTTATGCAAAAATATGCCCTTTTTTTACACATATAAGGTAGAATTTTGGGGGGAAAAAACCCTCAAATGCTTTTCCCAAATCACCTTCATTCATTCTCCACAGTAATAAAAATAGTTCCCTGTATGCCCTCAGTCATAGAATATAGTTTTAATAGGTTTAATGTTTAAAGGGAAGCTGCTCAAGGGGGTGGGGGGGGGAGGGAAGTCGTGATAGTTATACTTTCTGTTTTACTTTAAAATTACAATCAGGATAGCTCATGATATCCTCAAGAGTGGTCAAGGGGCTAGATAGTTTGCACAGTCTGAACACAGGCCTCGTGACCAGTTCTGGAGTGCCTGTAATGTGAATCACAAAATCTGGAGATAAAGCAACTAATCACTAGAATAGTCTAATATTTTAAGTATTTTATAGTCATTCATAATACAAATAGAAAATATTGACATCACTCAGCACAACCCAAATAATTTAATAAATTTTTAAAAATCATTAAAAAATTGAACAGTTCTGAAAATGGACCAGCCATAATTCTGCATATCAAATCCATGTTTCAAAATCCCCATACAAATGCTAGGCCTTCCTCCAGAAAAAGGAGTACAGAGTCTCATTTCCAGTTGTCTGGAGAAGTCCAACCATTAGACAGTTCTATATAATAGGATAGGCACCACATGTGCACTGTTAGAGAGTATTGACATAGAGTATGGTTATCACATTCATTCAAGAAGTACAATGGTGGCACTGGCTGTCAACCAGGATTCCTACTCACTTCTGAGCTTTTAAAGAAAATGAAACATGAGGTTCAGAGACAAAGAACTCAAATCCAGTATTTTTGTATGCAATTTTTGCATATTTTATATTAAATATTTGCATTCATCTAGCTCAATTTGTGGATCTTTGAGATTGACCTAAAATAACCATAATTTCTTAATTGCTCAAGTCGGGAACCTAGCCACCTGTGGATGCTGCTGGGCTCAAAACTTATCTCTTAGGCACTGCAATATTTAGGCGTAGCTTCAGCAGGCAGAAGAAATTTTAGGCATAGCTCTTTTTTTTTCTAGGTACTTTATCAACAAAATGTTGTATTAATTTCAGAGGTGATCACTAGGTAAGGAACAATCAGTTACTAGGGAAATGAGGCCAAAAAACCACTTTAAATAAACATGTACATTTTTAATGAAAGCTACAGGTACACATACATTTAATTGACTAGGCCACATCTTCACTATTTTATACCCCTGCATCATTCAAATGGGATTTCATGAAAGTATCCAGATCCCTGCAAATATCTGTAATGATACTCTTCCTGATTACCTTTCTGTCAAGAGAGATGGTGACATTTTTAAAAGAAGCAGTTGCCCCTCAAAACAGCATCTCTTATTATGTCATTTTAAAGCACATAGATTTGTTCCTCCACTCAATTTCCATCTTGGTAAAAGAAAGTATTTAATGTCCTTAATATCTAGGTGAGAAGCCTGGGGAAACACAGAGAATTTTTTAAATAATTGCTACTGAATTCTTTCTGCAACCTAATAGCAGATGCCTGATGAATGGTTTATCATGACATGTTACAGGAAGAACATTAATCAGGAAGTTCTCAGTTGCTTTAGTAAGATTTTTTAGTGGACAGCAAAAGCTTAAGAAAGGAAAGAGAAACATAAATAATAGATATACAGGTCTGTATGATGTACAGGTATTATTATCTAAATGCAAATAATACACATAAACTACTATCTTTTGACATGGCTTCATGCCTACTAACCTAGTCCAGAACAGGAGAATAGGGCCTGAGAAGGAAAAGGCATGCAGTCAGACATGTCATCCGAATGCATTACAGAAAAGAAGACTCCCTGTATGTCTGTCTATTGCTGGGTAGAACAAGATGGGAAGCTAAGTAAAATCAACTTTCTTGCAATTGCATTTTCTGTACAATTAGCTGTTTCTGTATTTCTCTCTGTAGGAAAAAAACCCTAACTGTAATGTTTTTCATTGACCCCTTTTTTATATCTATCCAGTTTTATAATTTCTTCCAGCTTCTTTTTGTCTTTGCTATTGCAGGTTTTCAGCATCTCCTCCAAGGCAAAGGAAAACTATATTAAATTCTAATTAAAGGACAATACTGAACTACTGTTGGTGGACAGATTAGGAAAAGAAGAAGAAACCAAAAATATCTTTAAAATATTCTGCAGGTACTTTCTCTTTCCATATGAAATTTCTCAGCTAAATGCAACTGTAGACACACTTCTGCAGAGAATAAGAAAACAATGTTAATATTCTACACTATAACTATTTCTAGATATTCTGTCTTTCTACCAATATTTAATCTCAGCTTTGTGTTTACCGCAGAGAGATCTCTGAAAGAAGCAGCTGTATGGAGAAATCCTGCCAGCCAGAAAAGCCCCACAGATTCCTGGCTAGGTAAAAACCACACGTTTGAACACAGAATTAAGTGGAAGGCTCCTTAGCCCAGCATGCTGTATCTGCCCATGGGACAGTGACTATGCTTAAGAAAAGAATAGAAGGTGACTAAAGATTGATCCTTTCCCAAGAGGATTCTCCAGCCTCCTGAAAAGAGCTTGTTGAGGGACTGCTTCAGTCAGAAGTTGTAAATAAACGATCAGATTTTAGAGTTACTCCATAAATTCATCTGTTATAAAAACCTGTATAGTATTTGGCCTGCACAGCACCCCAGTGCAGTAGATACCAAAGTTTAATTAAGTTTGAACAGCAGCTCTTCTTTCTGTTTGTTTTCAGCATTGTGCCCTGGATATCTCTTCCCGCTTGTGTGAAACAATATTTTTACAGGCTATGAGACCACCATGTTTAGTGTTTTCTCATATAGCAACAATCCTATACCTCTGACTAGTTCTTTATCCCTCATTGTTCCTTTTCTTTTACATCTGGGGTGAGCAGAGCTTCACTCAGCACCTGCAGATGGAGTATATCCTGTTACAACAAGCCCTAAACATCAAAATTGATGTTTCAGCCATTTTTCTAAGCAACAATTTTCCTCATTCTAGCCTTCACCACAACTGGGCTTAAGTATGAATTTCACACATAAAGTGCGTAAATAACTTATTTTAAGGCAGAGGAATACCTTCATAATTAAATAATAGACACTGAAATTCACTTCCCTCCCTACCTCCAAGTTGTAGAAACATACTTACGATTTTCAAGGTTCTTGTTTTAACTATTAATTTCAGAAAAAGGCCTTTGGGTTTGCTTATTTTTCAGTCAGCATCTTTTTCTAGCTAATCCTGCAATGTCCCCAGCCAATCCAAGGTTATTTGAGAAGATACATTCTTTCCTAGTAGAAGAGTGTAATATAAACATAAGAATCTTCCTTTCAAGCAACAGCAAAAGGACAAGTTGTATTGAGTTGTATCTAGGAGGAAAGATTCCTCATTCAAATACACATTTCTTCAATAAGCGCAAGTGGAACACAACAAAAAGTGAATTTCTTTTTCTGACAGTTTTTTCTTGCAGTGAAAGTACTTTAATGTATAAATTCACCAAAAGAAAGAAAGGGAGGCAGTTAATCCTCAATAGCATGTTAACACATGACCTTCAATACAAATGTATAAATTAACTGTTAATGTCTCTACCACATACATGAAATATCTTCACAGATGAACAAATTTAACAAAACTTCAAAAGCAAGCCAGTGATCTAAATGAAATGGAAGATGTCTGGTCTTTTATGAGATGAGAGGGGTATGTGCCTCTGTGTCTTCTGGACAAAGTTAAACATATTCAATAGAAAGCTCTCAAACAATGTTGTATTAAATACCATGTTGAACTCCTATTACTTTCAAGCAGGTCCATTTAAGTTCAGAATGCATTTGTATCTAGCAGATAATAACATCACCGCTTCTACTGTGAACCCTGACACAGAGCAGTTTACACATGAAAGGCAGAAAATCCTCCAGGCTGATCCTTATTATCTAGAGTTCACAATTTGTAAGTAATTCTGAGTGTAAGGACTTAAAAATATGACACAATGCCAGCATAAGAAACCACTGAGAACCTCCTCCCCTCTTAACGTTTTTAAATATCTATGGATAAAAATAACTGTTGGAGAGAAATAAAACTATGCTTTTACTATCTTGAGAGGATAACAGTGGGATTCTGTCAATTCTCACGTTGTAACTAAGTGATCAACAAATTTATTACTCTTCTTCAATGACCTTCTATGGTTATGCAAATGACTGAAACGTGGCTTCTATCATCTTAAAACACAGAAATTCAATATGAATGTCTTCCAAGATGCCCATGATTGCTGCAAAGTCAGATATACTTTATAGTTGTCATTAAATAACCATTTGACAATTATTCCTTCACATCTAACATGGATTAATTATTATCAAATAATAAAACATGAGTCCTAATGAAAAATAGGAATTCTATGTTATTGTCCTAGAACGGAAAAATTTGTAAGACAGAGCCTATCTCCTTTCTTCCTTTCTTTCGCTACATCCCAGAATTAATTCCTCAGCAAATAGCTTCTCTGATGGCTTGGAAAAAATGGCCACAGCAAGGCTCAATCAAAGGGCACATAATAATAAATTTGACAATACTGAGAGAAAGGGGGCCTAGTCCTAACTGGAAGATGAAAGCCAATGGGGCTAAGCAAATACAGAATTAAGACTTAAGCTTATTCTATGAAGAGGAAGCCATAAAAGTTAAGCTTTTATTAAAAAATGCAACCACCACTACTAAACAAGACAGCTACTCTGATTTTAGAAAATTTTCTTTTTTTTTTTTTTTAGAGATTTGTTTATCTTCCTTAGGCAGTGGTTAAGTCCAGGCCGTAGCAAAGCACTTTGCCACTATCACTTTGTGATACTGACTTTAGAAAAGGCCTTTCACTAGACAGTGACTTGGCTTCTTTTTGTGCTAGCAAAAAGAAAGGGGAAAAATAATTATTAAAGTTAAGAATGTTTTCCAAAACTTCTAGGAACTGATGTGGTTACGGACTTAATAATGCTAGTAGTACTGACCTAGATGCTGATTGAGTATTTCAGCACCATGGGATGAGAAGTGTGACGTGCAGGAGCTGTTCGCCTCCAGGCTGACGTACTCCCCTGTACAGGCAGATGTGAGCTCCATCTGCCCCTGAATGCACTGGAATTTCTGTTTGTGTGCAGTGCTTGTGTGACCACACGCAGAATCCTGCTTCCTGTAATGAGCTCCCAGGGCACAAGGAAAACATTAACACACTGGAGCAAGTTCAGTGAGAGCCACCAGGGTGGTCAAGGGCCAGAGCACAAGATGCAGTGGAAAATGACTGAGAGAAATGGAATTGTACAGGCCTAGAAAAAGAAGGCACAAAGGAGGTTTTTGAATGCTGGTCCTATCTATGGCCTGCAAAATAAAGGCTTTCCAATATCAGTCAAAGGAATCTTTTTATGAAGTATCTAAATTTTACTTCTTTCATAAGAAAAGCTTTAATTGACTTTGCGCTACAAATGACATCTCTTTAAAATGCCAGCTGACAGGCCTACAAAAGCTAGTAATTTAAAGTAAATTTAAGAGGTGTGAGTCAGCATTCAGAAACACACCTCATATGTCTGAAAAAACACTGGACACTAGATTTTAGTTCTATGACCTATCATTAATTTTCCCAGTTTATCTGTTAAGGGCTAAGGTGTGTCTCTGTGTTAAAGATAATTTATATGTCATCCAAAACTGCAAACCTGCAATCAACTTCAAATGTGGCACAAAATAAGTAGGCATGAGGCTAAATGATTTCTTTTTCTGAGGCAATTGCATACTGCTAAAATCTTATCACATTTATGCATCACAGTCTCTATGTCCCTTCCACATATTTCATGAACTGAATCCCAGAAAAAGGTCAACAATTTCCAAATCATCACCTAAACCAGTCTGGAATCTCATAGCAGTAGTCCTTGCTACAACATAGAGAAATGCCTCATCACCTCAGTCTTTCACAACACCCAAACATAAGAAATGCTAAACAGTGCTATTTCAGTGTTCAGTTACATATCTGAGGATTTTAAAGTGTTGTTCCTGAAAAGAAAATAAGACAGAAGAAAAACATGAACTAGAGTTGACGAATGTCTTCTTTTACAACACAGAGATCTCATATGAATCCCTCAACATAATGTTATCTTTCCAATTAAAAGGAAATTCCAATTGTGTTTCTTTTGCTTATCATAGTGAGTTAGAATTTACTCTCTTGGTTAAACAAGGTGATTACATTAACAAAACTACACTTTCCATATACAACCGCATAAACTTTACTCATAGAACCTTTGCTGTAAAATTATCAAAAAGATTTTTTAAAATGCATTTCTGAAGCCGTGAAATGTGGATAAGTACTTCACCCGACTCCCAGTTTTTCCGGAATGTGCAAATGTTTCCACTTACCTTGAATGTTTAAGAAATGTATAATTCAAGAAAATAAACAGCCTCAAGCCAAGAACTTTCCAAGGGCTTGAAACAATCTCAAAAAATTATTAAAATCCCATCTACCCATGCTGGAATAGAAACATTTGCCTAATGAATTTTCCTTCAATGGCATGAAAATAGTGGCTAATATATAACCTGTGTATATGTTATTAAGAATCTCTGATTGCAAGACAAATATGCAGACTTTTTATAGATCTAACAGATGAGAGGTTTACCATAACATATTCAGATAAATTACTTCCAAGTCATATTATTGATTAAACATTCCAACGGTTCAGACTAAATCCTTTAACAGGAACCAAGCAACCCAGCTGGACTAGTATCTAAGCACTTCTTCAAAGCCTTAGTGCTTCTGGAGCTACTCCCCTGCTACAGTGGACTGTAAAGCCAGTAATTTATTGCAGGGATAGACATGATTCAGATTAAATGTAGCTCCAGAGTGCTACATCTCTGTGAGAAACTCAACTGAAGCCAGAGTGCAGCAAAGGCTTAATTCCTCTCAGGATGCGGCCTGTGAAATGCTAGAAATGCAAGCAAATTTAATTAAATCAACGCTAATCCCCACAAAAACAGATGGAACTGAGACATTTATTTCCCAGATATTTTCAAGAGAGGTAATTAACCCACAAACCAACCTACAAGATAACTAGTGGAAGGGAGATGGCACTGTTGGTGCTCCCTTGAGGAAAGGCAGTAAGCCAGGCCTTGGCTAAGACCTTGAAGTTCTCCAGGGCAATCAGACTCAAGGAGATTTGTTTTAAAATAGCAACAACAGCATCAATGAAATCTACTGAACATATTTTTCCTTCAAAAAGCTTCACCAAGAAGCTTTTTGGAGGAAAAATATGTTCAGTAGGTTTCATTGATGCTTCTGCCGCACCATGTTTGAGGTCTCAGGCCTGAAATGATGCAGAATTATCTGTCTGGCCTCCACCTGGTGATTCAGGAGCTCGCAGGTCTAGCAGAGGCACTGTGTCAGATCTGCCAATAGAATCCTTTGCTGAAGTGTGAAGGTAGCCTTGGCTATTTGTTAAAAAAAAACAAAGGTGGAAGCCCATAAATATAATTTAGGAGGTTCAGAAAATTCTGTGGACAATTACTACTACTACTACTCACTCTGTTTTTCTACTTTTCCTATAAACATTTGCCACTGGCTACAGCGGTATGACAGACAAATCAAGAAAAATATTTAGCCTGATCCATTGTCAATGTCCACTGTAATAACAGTGCTCTGCACCTATTACATCACCCTCCAGCTAGGGGTGTTAAGATGTTAAGATACAGGCATCTATAAATTAAGCCTCAAAAACTCATTGTTACATCAGATTCTTTTGCTGGGAAAAACCCAAACCAGGAAAATTCCTTGCTGAAATTATACAAGAAACATTGCATAGGAAAGATGATAGAATCAAACACAATATTCCAATGAAATCTGTCCCATTAAGTTACATTAAAACTTTACACAAGTTCAGCATAATTTCTTTTCTATTTGGGGTATTCTCTAACCATTTCTTAGTTTTCACTGAGGTACAAATAGGGATGGGCAGGTCTTTGAATCTTTGTGGCTCTGTATTCAGACCCCAGTGAGAGATAGGCAAAGTTCCACTTATTTTTTCTAATAGAATTACATTGTGTACATCAGCCATGAATTGCTTTTACCGTCTTACTGCTCAACCTAATTCCTTTAGGTGTTCCCCTAAAGGTTATTTATAGAATCACACACAAACAGAACAGATGTGAGTAAAAATGCTTTACAGTGGCCAATACACCTGTATGTATTTTTATATAAATACTTCGGGACAAATTCTGTTGTAACCTAAGATGGTATGACTCCTTTGATGCCAGAGACACTGAACCGTGTAGAACTAAATATTTTAAAATTTTAATCAGGCAAGGAGCACACCATTGCTGCCATCAATTCAACCTTTCATTGCAGAAAAGAATTATTATTAAGTTTTTGAATAATTTCCTTTTTCTTTTTTTAATTCTTTCTCATCTTTTAAAAATCAATAATGTAGAAAAACTGATAGTTATGAGTCAGGGCATAAATACACTTCCATACTATTTCTTCTGCCTCTACCTGCAGGTCTATGTTTGCAAGGTTCTAATAATTTAGGAGGGATGAATTTTTTTTAAAAAAGCCCAAATTGCGTTGGTGCAGGTAAATTCAAACAATCTCTTTGAATCCGAAAATAAGATTCCTATTCTGTCTTATGTAAACAAACAGAAAACAGTCCTTATCTTTTCTACAAATAAGTTATCCCGTATGCTTCAGGAACTGCTGAAAAGATGATAAAGATGACTCCTGAAAATCCACTTTATAAGAGAAAGATACAGAGAGGCTGTTCAAAGGCAGGAATTTGCTTTCGTTCCTCAGGAGAGAAATTTTCAAATAGATTTTCTTAAGAGAAAAAGAAATTGTATGGAGAAACATTACATCAATGACTAAAAAGCAAAATAGAGAGGCCTGTACAATAAGAGAAGATGTCCCCAGAGCCCACTGACATTTCCAAGACAGAAAATATCTGTCATGGATTCCTTTTTTATTATTATTTTTGTGGCAAGTACGAGTTTTATAAATCCTAGAAAAATATTTAGGTTAAGCAGGTAATGATAGTCAGTCTTAATAACATCAGAGTACCATGAAATTTTTTATAACAATTCACATTAACTGTAGAGTCATCTCATGATGCAGCCAGAACCAACCAGCTGAAAGTTCCTTTGCTCGTGTTTTTATTCAGATCATTAACCTAGACTTGAAGTTGTCTGATACCTAGAAAAAAAAACTCCCTTGCAAGAAAGAAAATCTATACCATTATGATTCAATCCAGCACCTGCATGCACCTTTTGAAGATAGAGGTGTGGTCAGCAACTATGCACAAGAACAGCCTTCCAGTTTTGAAATGTCTGTGGTACTTCTCTTACTACCATAAAAGGACAGTTGTAACACGTTCATCCTCTCAGTACTGCCTTGAGAGAGGAAAGTTTTATGGAAACGAGCTACACTGATCAACAAAGCTCCAGATCATCAAAGGCTTTTAAGCCTCTAACTCCCCCTCGCTGCAGTCTTGGCAATCTGACCCAAGGACTCTGCTGAAGGTCATACAGTTGTCTGTAGATGAACACAGAATTCAATCCAGCTTTCTAAATTCCCAGAATACTAGTCTAATTACACTTCCCGCAAATCCTTATGCCTTAAGTAGATTGCTGACATGATTTTCCTGTATAAGCAGTACTCTGATTTTTTACATATAGATACATCCTGTCACTTTAAAACTACTCACCGTTCAGTTGCAAAAATACAGGAGATGAGAACTGGTTGGTTTTAGGTTGTTTCAATTAGCTTTAATGTTGCATTGGTCAGGATCATTTCAATTACAGCCTCATTCAGTATTCCTATTCAGATAACAATTTTCTTTGTGTTATATAAAGCAATATTTGCATGTACATGAGGTGATTTTCTGAACACCTGCGTTGCCTGCACCCACCCCAGCCTCTCCTGTGTACACTTACTTTTTGTGTGCTCAGGTGGCCTAAGTGTGTTTAGTTGCAGTCTCTGATTCAGTCATTAGATGTCCCTGCACACTTCGTAGGATACTGCACAAGGTGTAGTCCCCGGTAAACAACATAAAGCTGAACTAGGTCAGTTCTGGGAAGTCTGCTTGTTGTATTCATGCTTGATACTATCCTGTTAACAGGTCTCCTCTTTAAGAAGGCCTGTTGCTTGCCATTTTGAAGATGCAATCCAGGTGTTTACATATCCAGAAATATCAGCTGGTAATCCCAGATAAATAGCATCGTTCCTCCTATTCAGTAGGTCAAGGTGCTGTCGACTGTCCTTTAAGTCAGCTCTTTCAGTTTGTCCAGTTTAGACTAATAGCTTTACCAATGACAATTAAAGATCCAATTGACTTGTTCATGCGCCATAAGCGTATTTATACTTTCCCTTTCTGCTTGAGTCTGTGCCTTTGCACAGCTCTGGCATTTGCTTTCTACTCATCCTCCTTATGCAATATGCAGTCTCCAGAATAATGAAGTAATTTCTGTGGGGATGAAAACCTTCTGGTTTTCCCATAAGTAGATTCTGTGGGGATGAAAGACTTGATTTTCTCATAAGCTGTGATTTCTCATTAGATCGGAATTCTGGACTCAGCAATTTTATAACCAATCCCCTCTCAAATTTAACTACAAATTAGTTAAGCCTTAAAAACATAAACAATAAATCTTAAACTTCAAACACAGGTGTAAAAAGCTACACACTGATTCCCTTGAGACTATAAATAACTTCAACAGGAGCACTAACTGCACAATTAAAGTAGAACAGGCCCGTTTGCATTATATCAAAAGAACAGATATTACCTGTTCTATCAACAGAAGGAATGCATTTTTGTAATGCGCTGGACAAACAGGAATTTTCATAAATGACCATCAGTATCGAAGTGTCCATTCTGCATTTGTGGACATGAAATAAGCCTCGCAAAAACAGGGGAGAAAAGGTGTTTTTCTGCTCTATCAGGTGGCAAACTGAACGAGTGCTGTACAATATTTTTATGTTCCCTAATGCTTCAGTAGCTGTCATTTAATTTCACAAAGTCCTTTTATATTATGAAGTGGAAATATATTTAGAAGCATCAGAATTTCCTGATATTAAATGTTTTTTTTCTGTAAAGAAATGTCTGTAAATGTAACAAAAGCAACAACTGTAGAAACTGTTCTAATTGCTTTCCTATAGCACTGACAGAAATGATGGCTCTTTGATGGGAAGTTAATCTCTGCAATTTAACAAATATGTGTATTCTTATTATTTCACTTATATTGTTTCATGTAGTGTGAACGGGTAGGACTGTGTCGGTTTCCTCACCCTCACCAAGCGCCTCAGCAAAAAGATTTTTAGTGAACGTTTTACTTGCTGCTCTTTTCTCTATTTTTGTATTCTGTATACTATGACATAAATAAGTAAACTATATATTATAACAGAGGTTCTGAGAAAGTAAGTGTCATGATACATTCCCATCCTAAATTTGCACCAGCCTTTGTAAAGGTCAGAGGCATTTGAATCCTTGTGTAAAAAATTTTAAGATGTCTCTGAAACTACAACCTGCTTTTACAATCCAGTCACAAACCAGAACAAATACAAATCCAGAATCCAAAACAGTTAGCTAGTTTTTCTTAGTATCCTGTTTATACCATGTCTTTGCCACTTATTTATCATTCTAAGATTTCTACCTCTGTAAATCATAGCTGACAATCTAAACAATCTAATACATGTATTATGTTGAAGTGGAAAACTATGAACATGAGAAAGGAATGTACCCAGGGCTTCAGTCAGACAAACACATGCATCTAAGCTACACTCTGCTCAAAAGTTGATTCAGTTGATTTTATGAAACAGATCATGTACTTTAAGTCAATTATATACCATTTCGTAAAAATCAAGCCAAAACCGTGATGGAATCAAGTCTTTTGTACACAAGTACACTTGGCAGACTTAGTTACAGGACCCTTCAGATTATTGCTCTCCATCTGTTGTGTGTTAACGGGAATTAGAATAAAGCTAATTTAAGGGCTGAAAGGCAATGCACTTTCACTAAAAAAGCACAAATCCAGTCTACTAAGATGGTTACAAGAAGACTCAGTAATGCAAATATAAGATACTTATCTGCTCTTGCTGGATCTGTGCAATTTTCCGGAAGGAGAAGCTTTCTTCCCATTCAGCAGAAGCTCCGTCTTCAGTCTCTGCAAGTTTTCAGAAGAACTGTCTGCACTCATATCTGAGCTCTATAGAAGAAAATTATTAAGCCCCATGTGGGACTTTTCAGTTAGTTTTACAAAACACTTAAACTGACAACTATTCTACAGCACACTGTTCTTTTTGGAAAGTAATATAATTTAATGAATGCAATAAAATTAAGCACGTAACATAATTCATAGCAATTTAAATTTATGTGCCATTAACTGCTTTCCTGCAGAAAAGCAAAATATAATTTGAAAACATTTCTCCTCCATTGTGAATAAAGACCGAATTTTGAAGTAATAATGATGCATTACAGAAATATGTCTGTACCTTTTGGTAGGCTCTGTAATACTGAATAAGGAGCTCTGTGTCTTTGTTTTATGCTTCTCAATCATCCTGGTGGTGATAGCAAATAGTTTGTCTTACATAATAGTGTTATTTTTGCCAGGTTAATCACTTATACCTAGATCTAGGTATATGTAATCAAAATTCTTCCTCACAGTGAATTCCATTTTCATCCAGTCTGTTCCCATGAGGCATGCAGTGCATGTGGCTCCAATACAGCTTCTACAAATTCAGTAGTGAAATGTTTTTATTCACCAGTTTTGCTTATTTATTTGTTTTGCTGTGAAATTTGCTGGGTAAGTACTGTTTCCAAGGTACATCATGAACCAATGTCAAAAGTCTTGCTGGGAGAATTCTAAAGTATTTGAAATCTTTTACCATGTTACTTAATCTATCTTACCTTCATTATCAGGAATCTTGTCACATATGTGGTAAGACTTTGTTACTGCACTAGAAAATTGAATACTGATGAGAGGCTATTACATATGATAAAGTTTTGATCAGATTGTCGTACTGTAGCAGAACAGAAGCCAGTTTCTAGTTTCAAAGAATAACATTATGGAAGAACATGGAGTATACTAGCTCTCTTTCATAGCTGACGTAGGAATATTGACAGTGGTCCCATTAATGGATTTGTAAAGCATGTGTGAGATTGGAACTCAGTCCATCTCTCCCATCTTCTTGCCCGGTTTTGCAAAGTTCTAGGATATTTTAGGAAAAAAATGTGTCTTTTTCCTGAGTGCTTACATACAGCATTATATTCCATTGCTTTCTATCATTTCTATTTTTCTCATTGTTGATATTAAGTGTTGGCTACTACTGGACCTCCTACTTCTTCTTTCTCTGCTTCTTCCTTATGATCCATTTTATTTCATCACAATATCTGCATTCCAACCTCTCTTTATTTTGTAGGTTTGTTGGGGTTTTTACAGTTGCTTTTATATTATGCTTCTGGATGAAAACCTGGTCATCATGAGGGATTTTTGCTAATCAGAGTGTGATTTTTTTCTAATCATTTCCATAACACCAAGAACTCATTCTTTTAATCTATGTGAATTAACTTCTCTTTTCTGACCTTCGTGAGTCCCAACTTGTTTGGAAATTTTACTGTCAGATAAATTAGACTTTATAGCACAGAGTTTAAAAAAAATACGCAATTTACTCAAAAGTAGCCACTGATGTCTTCATATACTAACAGTGTTAGACTTTCTGTGAAAGCAAGTATCTCACCCTTAAATCCTTTCTCTGGCATAAAAAATGTCCCACATTTGTGTTGCAGAAGTAGATGTGACAAATGTCTGAGTCCAAATACAGACAGCAAAAATCCTGATACTACAGTTCTGGAAATACCAGTGTAAGATACAGCCTCCCTTGTCAGTTAGAAAGTCTGATTATCAACAATTTGTATTGCACCCTGCCCTATATATCTGACCTGAAACCCTGACCTGGAATTCAGATCATCCAGAGACATCCCACGAGCACATTCATGAAAGCCCTTAGTGCACACCAAAAAAAGTTGCTTAATAAGTGCTCTTCTGTTTTAAAATCAGCTGTCTAGTTTGCATTACTACTAAGACGCAACAATGCCACTTCAGGAATTTTAGCTTAGTGAAGTATTCTCTCGGATTGCTCCTAAGAAGGTGTTGGATTTCCCAAAATAGTTAATTCTTTCCAGCCAAGAACACAGAGCCAACTTCAACACTAAGATGTACGGACATGTTTTTCATGTTTGAAAATGAGAAAATCGGAAAAATATATGGAAAGAAAAAAGGGAAAATATGAATTTGACAGTCAAGGTAGGACAGAATGTTGCTTTCACCTTGTTTATGTAAGTCTAGACAATCATATGCTTATCACTTTCCTAGGGCAAAGCCAACATCCTATCAACAGAATTCCTACAAAGGAAGACCATTTGACAGATGAATTCCTCAAAGGTATATGAGCAAATGGGCCTCATGTAGAGCCCACAAATAATTTTTGGAGAAAACTTGGGTCCCAGGAAAGCAGGAAATTCTTCACATATCATGACCACACTTACCCATGTGGACACTCTAGGGCAAGACAAGACAGCTGCTAAAATCCTGCATGGGCTCCCTGTGAGAGATGCTAACCTGGGATTTCATGTGTTCTGTGCACTAAATAAGGATGACCATGCTTGTTTTAAGATCGATAATTAAGTCACTGATAAAAAGTTAATATGGAGCTTTGCACTGCCTGGCTGCTTTTTTTTTCTTGTCTCTCTTTTCTGAGCAATGCTGAATGTATGCAGCTACAGCTTCAACACTAGCTGCACATAACCACAGATGGACTTTTGGAATTGCTACACAAGTTACAGAAGTTCCAAAAAAGGCACATTCAAACTGAAAACAGAGGCATCTGTGGCAAATGGAGGAAACATAGGGCGTTGACATCCCTCCAAAGACACTGTAGCCAAGTCCTCACATGTGAAGAGGTTAAAGAGACCTGTTTATTTTAAAGTGCTGGTCTATAAAATTCTCCTGGAACATTTTCATGGAATCTAGCATCCAGGAAAACATCAGAGGCCAAAAAAAGCTTCCAGCCTGATGAGAATGTGAGCAGTTTCACAAAAAATACCTTTTTGCAGAAGCAGAATCCCAAACATTCATACAGACAGCAGTAAAACAGCTGCCACAAACACCTTTGAGACACGGCAAGAGCAGCCTCTGATGACCTTTATGTACAGTGTGATAGTAGCACTTGTTACCAGAATGTTTATGGAAGTGGGGCTTGTACAATACACACACAGCATCCCTATTCCACAACAGCTTCTTATCTAAATAGACAGGCAGATAAAAGCTAGCGAGAGGATTAAGCACACAAATAGAGCAAGAGGAGTAAGAGACGACAAATTTCATGTCAGTTCTGCTACTTTTGTTTACTTGTCCTTTGGGCAGAGTTTAATTAGCAAGGGATTACTTGACAAAAAGACAGGACAGAGTATAGGTGTTAAAGATGGCCAGAGGGAGGGAGGAGAGGCACACAGAAAGAGTCTGGAGTGAGGCTGAGCTCAGAGTCTGTAAGAAATGAAGCTCGGGGGGTTGCAGAAGGTGGCTGCGTGGCACAGGGCAGCGCTGTTCCTAACCAGAACTGTAAAATGCAGTCAGATATCTATGGTGTGAATTGTATAGGGACAGAGGCACTACCTTGTATTGCCTCTAACATGTGCATAGCATAGAGGCAGACCTGAACTGGTAATAAGGACATGCAGCCTGCCAGTGTGTCTCACATAGGTATGAGGCTACACAGAAAAGTTGCTGGTTTTAACTTCTTCTGTGCCAGAATCAGCCTTGAGCAGGCTCCTCCAAAACCATTTGTCTGGCTGACCATCAGTGCAATGCAAAAAGCTGCTGGATCCCAGAGGGGGCCTATTCTCTGCTGTCTCAGGCCAGAATGGTGAGGAGTCCCAGTTCACTGCTAAGCTATCTCAGAGGCAAAGTGGGAGGATCCCATATAACACATCCTCTTCCATCAGCATTGAGCAGAGCATCAAGCTCGGCTGACAACAGAGCCTGGTTTCTGAAGCCTGCATCCTCCAGGGAGGGCCCTCATTGCCTTGCAGCTTGAAGAGGGGCCACTGTGGGAACCTGAAGGTAGCAATGAAGATTGAGAAGCCGAAGTTGAAAAAATGTCTGAAAGGGAGTTAAATAAACCCTCATGTTAAAACAGTCTGGTGGGAGGTAAAAAGAAGGTACACTGCAGTTGCTTATTTTTTCCTAATAAAATATAAGCTATTTGGCCTTCTAAATTGTAACTCTCTGGTGAATTTTGAAGACAGGAGGTACTTGTATCTTGCTGTAGCCATCAGTGAAATGCAGAGGGAAAGAAGGAGGAACTGCCAGCGGATGGTGGTATTGTATAAGATAAGTAGCTTCTCACATCTTATCTTGCAGTTATCTACCAGGAGTAGCTAATAAACACAACAATCCTTCACTCCACTCTTAGCTTTCAAAATAATATACCATAGTGGGCCGGAAAGCAACTGCAGGCTGAGACACATAGGAGATGAGAAAACTACAGAAAGAAGCAGAATGAAATTAGGAGATGGAATGAAATAGGAAGGTCAGAAAGCAGAGAAAGCAGATGGTAACACGGGGAAAAGGGACCAGACAAGAGGCCAGATGGTGACCAGGGGAAAGAATAAAAAAATGGTAGTTGGACGAATAATTGGTTGGAAAATGTGGTTTTTAAAAATGAATACAAAATATCAATCAAAGACTGAAAATTTAGGGCTTATTCTGGACTGAAGGGAAAAGAAAATGGGATTTGTGTACAACAGATTTTCTTCTCAGCTTCTCCCTTCCTGCCAACCATATGCCCCATCAGTGCATCTCAGGTTGCAGGTTTTAAAGTGGAAGTAACTTAATGTCCCAGTTTGGACAAATTTGGAGGAAAATATCCTCTGATAGAGGGCAGGTTACAACCACCCCTCCCCCACCAGGTTCGGGAAAAAAGAAATTTTCTCGGAGGAAAGTGAAAAAGATAAAAAACTATTTATTTAACAAACACACAGGAAAGGAATAATAATGCTAAATAATGAAATCTCTCGCTGCAGAGAGAAAACCTGGGAAGATTTCAGAGTCCTTCTGTAGGTGTGGTCTCTCTCCTCCTCGGAGCTGGGTCGGCAAGGGCCCAACAATGGGCCTCCAGGAAAAATTCTCCTGATGTGTTCAGATGTTGTTGAAACAGTCCAGAAGAGAAGAAGAAAAACCTAAGTCCCAGGAAAATAAAGTTCAACTCTCTGTCTCCCACTGGGAAAAAAAAGAAGAGCCGAAAAGCTGGCTGAAAAGCACCGAGGGTGTTTTTCCCCCCTCCTTGCTCTTGCTGCCGCAGAAGCAGAGGAGTGTGTCGGTGTCCTTGAAACAACTGCTTTGAAAAGTTCGTTCAGTTTTTTTTCTCTCTCCCCTCTCAGGCTCAGTTTAAAGGCACAAAATTAATTTTTTGGCATAGAGCCAAGGATAGGGGATACAACATCACAAAGTCACCCCAAGACACTCAACCACAACTGATCCTATATTGCGAAAATATTTTTGAACTCCAATCCTATACTTTGATCAATGCTGTGCATTCATTTCTGGGGAAGGGTAATTGAGCATTTGTACAGTGTTGTTTGAAATTTCGAAGCCTTGTCTAGGAATCACAGAAAGAATGATGATAAAAGAATGAAAATCTGAACAGGTTATTGACACCATTTCTAACAATACACAAACTTTTGCCTCATCACAGAATTTTGTTCCAGAAATGAAAAAATTCTATAATTGTTTTCTTCCCATTCAGACTGAACTTCTTCTTTGAAGTGTAATTCAGCTTCCTAGGCTCCTAATTGTACATGGAATAGTACACAGAATAATTCTTCCTGCTCTGTGTGTATTATACTCTGAAATCTTTGTGTGCAAATATATTTGCCACATCAAAGAATCCGTGTGAAAATACTGTTTGGAGATGAATGTATCTTACAGAGGCTCTGCAGTAGTCTGAAGTGCTGCTCACTATGAGAATGTCATAGAATGGCTGAGTGGGCAAGGGGCCTGTGCTGAGCACATTATCCAACCCCCAGGAAGACCAGGGTCAGCTAGAACAGGTGGCTCAGCTGGGTTTCGCATGTTTCTGGAATGTAGACTTTACAATCTCTCTGGAGACCACTGTCCCAGTGTTCAATCATTCTCATATTAAAAAGTTCAAATAGAATTTTTTATACTTCAGTTTGTACCCATTGCCTTATATCCTTTCACTGAGAGGCCTGGTTCTGCCTCTTTACTCCCTCTCATCAGGTATTTTTAAATGTTGTTAAGATCCCCCCTGAGTCATCTCTTCTGAAAGCTAAACAATCCCAGCTCTATTCAGCATGCAGAGTAATATATGTATAATACATTTAGCCTTGTAGAATAGTACACTGAAACTGCGAACACTTCCAGAAATACAAATCTGCAAGAAGGAAAAAAAACTAGAAGGGAGAGGTAACTGACATCTTCATAGAAAAACAAGGTCACAACCTTACTAAATTATACATGACAACTTCTCAAGCTGCTTAATGAAAGCGAAGAGGCAATTTTCAAGTATGAGAACAACTTTATAATAACTACTTTTGGAAACCGTAAAAATACACCCATCCTCACATAAAATAGCCAAAATTATTCAATATTTTTCTATTTGGAAGGGACACCAACTAAGAACTCATCTAACTGATATTTCCCTGAAAGCTTTTCAATACCAAAATATCAACATGAGAAAGAGCAACTGGGCAATAAAACCAAGAACTATAGCATGGTTTTAAAGAATTAGAGAAAATGTTTCTATGCCCTTATTTTGCATCAGCTGCATTCCAAAACACAGCTACGAGATGCAGATAAAGCCCACTTGGCTCAGAGCCCTTCAGAAATAATGGAAAATAATAATAATAATAATAATAATAATAATAATAATAATAATTCCTTTAACAGTGGAAGACAAGGTAACGAGGGATACAAGGAACAAAGCATGAAATGAGTAACGACAGTGTCACACCAGTAATGTTATCATGCATAAACCCTAAGGGAGTTTATTGGTGGTAACCACAACATTCAAGTTAATTTTGTGAGATTCCATGCAGGGAACCAGCAGCATCAATACTGGGAAAACCAGCTTCTGCATGTACACAGACTCTGTTATGTAAGGAATGATAAGCATGATACTGTCAGACATATAGAGATAGGATTCCATCAAAAGCGTAAAACAATCTTGTCAGATGAGAGGTCAATACTTGTACAGTTGACAGACAACCTGCTTCCCAAAGCATCTTTGTCAGAAGACACCTTCACAGCATTTCTCTGAGTTCAAACACAGTAGATTACTGAAAGCAACTGAAGCAAAACCACCAATAATATAGATAATAGTAGTGCTTAAATTACTTAAAAATTCTCCAAGCCTTGCCAGGCCTAATTAAAGGCAATCTCCACACTATTTCCAGTTTTCCTATATTTAAAAAAAAAAAATTGAAATTAAATATTTATATTTACTTTTGCTGGACTATGAATTATGACAGCCACTAACTTTGTTAGTGACAGTTACCAACACATGTCTAGATCAGGAAGTTTCAGGGCAGGTCCATAGAGTCCTGCTGACTGTCACCTGACCCTTTCAGAAAACAATAGCAACACACACCCCCTCCTGAAAAAGAAGAGTAAGAAACTGCTAGGTAAAAAATAAATCCTGTTTCCGCAATAAAGATAAATTTCCATACATTTCCATGTATTTTTATCTTTCTGGGTAGGTGTTTAATTTCTCTCCATTTAACCACACCTTCAAGTGGCACACACCCTGGGTACACACATTAGCGTTTTTTGCAAGACCTTTCCAGAAACTCCTGCATGCCAGATCAGTCCTGTGCTCAGGAAATACAGCCATTTCATACTCCACTCTCACATAGTAAATGTAGGAGCTAAAACCCTGATGAACAAATGCAGACACTGTGGATGACAAGGAATAGCTACAAACTCTGAAAGAAAAAAAGTGAACATTGCTAGGCTAAGCAAGAAAGAGTAACTATTATCTTACACTCAAAGAGGGAAAAACTAAGCTAGTGTAAAGATACAAGCACATGTAGTACTTTAGACATCTCCCTTCTTGCCTTCTCTTTCACTGCTAAACATCTCCTATTGCCATTAAAAGAAACTGAGCTACCAGATTTCTGGTTCTGTTTAGAGAAAGTACATGGCAAAAGACCCCATCTCTGCAGGCTTTCTTCATGTAAAGAGACATATTTGATAGCTTCAGTTTTTTAAAGCTGTAAAGCTGATAACTACAATGTTCAACTTGATTTGCTACCCTGCTGAGGACAGTTTTGTGAACAGTAAAACAATCAGTTCCTCTATCAGCTAAATCTAGAAAGATCCTTTCCCAGCATCAAGAGAAAAACAGTGTGTCAAGCTCATTATGGCTCCCCATGACAGAAGCTTAAGGCAGCTCCAGGAGTAACAGAAGGTTGTGTATTGGTATGCAAGCAAGTGACCGATAATCTCTTTGAGCAGATGTACTGCAGTCTTTATCTCCATTGACTGGAAGCTAGTGGTTAGCTGGCTGTTTTGCAGCCTAGTAGGAAAAAAAATCATTTCAGTCCCATTTCGATATTAGAAAATACCAAAGAAAAGACATCAACTATCAACATGAGGATCATTTGTTTATTAGTGATCATCCTAAAGGAGTAGTCTGAGGCTGAGGTATTTTCCTCATAATTATGCTGAATTACTCAGTTACTACCATGCTTTTTCCAAACCCTTGTCTCCCTTGTCACACTGAACAGCTTCTAAGTACATTAATCCTTTTAAGAGTGTACAATCTAAAAAAGTTTCAGAAGAAAGCAGAGGTGATGGGGTCAAGAAGTCATCAGAGATATATTGACTGGTAACTCATCGTATGCACATGATACTTTTTCCTGTTCTAAAGGATAAGGGGTTCTAGGACTTCACAACTGTGTTAGCAACAGCATAACAGCAAAGTTTCTAAAGGCCCCAGCGAAATCTGGAGATATTTTTTGATTGCAGAAGTAGTCTAGGGTTATGTTCATGAAATAACATGAAGAACTGCATTCATGCATCACCTGCTTCAATTTTGTGTTCAGGCTAGAATTCCACCATGGTCTCTGCAGCTGCAGTACAGCAGGACATCGGGCTCCTTGTTTTGGAGGAGAGAGGTGTCACAGAAAATAGACAAATTTGCTCTCAGCCTGAGCAAGTAAACTTGACTTTAATGGACAGTTAGTCTGAGTTAGGGACTACAGTTCAGTACCTAGAGGTAGTCATGGATGAGATCAAAGACTCAGTTAATCTACTATCTTATCTGTGTTTATGGCAAATAAATGGGTAAGGAAATAACAAAGAACAGGAAAGCCGAAGTGACCCAGTTCCTAGCTTGCCTTCATTGCATTTGACTGATTTTGTGGAATCTGCTTTTGTTGCAACTGGAAGAGCTTGTGTATCCCATTCCCTGATGGCTTTACTGTGCAAAAATGTCTTAAATTCCTTCTTATTCTTAAAGGAAGGAAATTTTTATAATATCATAATTAAATTGGAAAATTTTTTGTCTCAGCAAGCTGCCAAGACCAAAAATATAAAAGCTCAGGAAGAAGGTCGGCAGTAGATGCCTGAAAATGAACCTGGGTATTTTCCTCTTCTTTCTTCCATCTTACAAGAAAAACTGAGTCATTTCATCATTCTCTCAACCTTTATGACATTTGTCTTTCAGGCCAAAGATTTCAAGGCTTGGTAATATTTCCTTATAGGGAAACCCTTCCATTCTTCTGATAACCTTCAGCACCATCTCATTCAAATTTCTATCTAGTCTTACTAGGCAATATTGCTATTGCAGGACAAGAATATGAGATACCATTTCATTTTTAAAAAAATTTCCTTTCCTTTTTATCCCTTTCTAATAAACCATTAATATTATATTTCTCTTTTTGATCATGGTTAAAGATTGAAAATTATACTTTCAAACTCTCCTTGCCAAATGGCTTTTAATAATTTAGAGCTAATAATTATCTGTACATCAATAGCATTATTTTTTTCCCATTAATATAGTTTGTCTGCATTGTTGTTATCCTCATTGAGCAGCAGGACACAGATCTGCATCTTGTCACTATTAATGTAAGTCTTAGAGATTTTGAGAAATTATGCTGCACCATCAACAGATTTTGTTACCTTGCTGAAGTACAATTCTCCAGATTTGGACCAAAACCTTCCTGAAAACTTAGCTTTGATATAGAGGCTGATTTAAACACTCAGTAGCACAGTCATCAACTCAGAACCTCAGTCTCTGAGGTTCATTTGAACTCTTGGGTCTGTTATTGGCCATTTTTTTTAATTCATATTTACAGCCTTATTCTCAACCAAATTATTATTCCATTTCTGGCATTTGGTCAGGCTGAAAACTACCTTCATTTTCACAGCATTTGCTGCATTACTAATATTTTAATGAAAGCCCAGTAAAAATATGCTTTAGCCCAATGCTATCACAGTCTGTGGCCATCAGCAAAGTTGTATGGCACTTTTCCAGGATATATTGGGTGAGTTCAGTTTTTGGAAGAAATAGGTTTTAAAGAACAATTGGTTTGAAAAATAAGAAAACATTTTCAAGCATGATGTCTGGACACTGATCTGTTCTTTCAGGAAGAAACGATTTTGTGTCGTTTCAAACTGACTTTTCCTGATGTGATCGTATTTGCTCCCTGCTATTAGGGATTGTCAATGACATAAAATAAAAAAAGCCAAAACAGTAAAAAAAATATATCTCTGACCTGAGAGATACATGTTTATTTGTCTTTTCTTTTTTATTTATCTTTTTTTAATTTATTGGATAAATGTAAATCTTGTATTAGGTCAGTAAGAAAAAACCCAAACATGGTGGCTGGGCAGCAGTAGAGGGCAAAGTACAAATTACTGCTGAACTGGAAAAACTCAAAGAGCAAAATGACACTTGGGGCAAAGTCTTTAATCCAGTGCAGGGCTACTGCTTATGCCTAACTTTTATATCTAAAATATGAAACCAGAATATCTAAAAAAAATATAATATTTTTGTAATTTAAAATAATCATTTGTGAAATATTTTATCTATATTTTAGTGCATGAGAAAGGGGGGAAAAAGCCATTCTTGCTTGCACGTATCATCTTGTTTGCTCCTATAGAATCTTTTCTATCTCCCTCAGGGTCATCCCCCCCATTTGCAGATCAGGAGGCTGAGACGGGGCTTGATTTGGCCAAATTCAACAGCAGAGGAGGGTCCTGAAGAACCCAGGTTTCCTCACTTTTAATCAGAAGCCTGAAGCAGTGCCCAGTGTGTTGGTTGCTAAGTATCTATTTGGCTCTTATGGAAATAATGAATACTGGAGAAAGTTTTGAGGTTATTTAAAAAGTACTTCAAAATTTTATATCTCCCCTTCCCCAGGATGAGAAAGATCTCTCAGGTAAATGCAGTGTGGAAATTTTAAGGAAAAGAGTTGGCTAGACCAGTAGAGAAATTACTCAGGGAAACTACAACCTGAAGTCGAATGGAGATCGTATAGACTCTGGCTGATGGTATAAAATATGACTTCCTTTTAGCGGTAATATGAGTTAGCTGGCACCCTGTACTGCATACCCAGGTAGGGTACCTAAAATGCAGCACTGTGCATAACAACCTCCAGGCCGTCTTTATGTGACAGTGTCTCCAGCCCCAGACTTACCAATTATTTAAAACAAAGGTCTTCTAAATGGAGTCCTTGAAGGCCTCAATTGCCATTTTCTGCAAACAAAGGAAACAGCTTTAGTTGTATTTACACAGCATATCAGTGTGATTATTCTAGGTATGTGCAGCAATGCACTCAGATGACTGGAAACGGGTCTAATTTAACCCATTTGTGAGCACTTATCCTGGGTGAATGGGTATTTTAGCATCCAGTTTTGCCCTTCCAATGTCTTGGTAGTATATTTGCAATGCATTATTGAATTTCAGTAGAATTTTTTTAATCACCTTTTTAACAATATATAATTATTGTTGACAGCAAACCAACTAGAAGAATCACTTCTAGATTAATTAACAGTGACCTATAATTAAACTCTGCAGTACTTAGAGATGGAGTGGTCCCTAGATAATATTGCTTTAGTTTTAATGAGTGTTTATCATTCTTGTTTGCTTCCCCTGTGGCAGTTATCAAGGTTAGTTACAAAATTTCTTAATTAAATGGAACTACATAGAAGGCACTGCCTTAGCAGAAAACAGCTTGAAATATTCATGATTTAAGCATAGTTTCAAAGTATGCTAACTCCTGCCCTACAAATTTTTAATCACAGTTTACCTATAGAGCTCAATCTTTTCCTTAAGTCAAATCTTGACACTAAAAGCAACGCCATATGTTAGGATTGTTCTTGTTCCTTTATCTCTGAAAGATAAGAATGTGTTATTAAATGTCTGCATTCTCCAACATGTGAATGGCTCAAAAATACATCTTTATATGAAAGCTTTGATATAGGATTTCTGATTCCTGGCCCAGGCTACACTAAACAGTTTCTAGAGTAATTAAGTAAATCTCTTTATTGCACATTTTCAAAATGTAGTCTGACAAATTAGATTCTTAATGGAATTAAAGGATCACATTCCTACCAAATTCCATATGGAGTTTGGTATCCAGAGTGCTCTGAGGAAATAATCTGACTTTCACCAATTCCACACTCTCAGATGACACCACAAGTGGCAGATTCCACCACCCTGAGAAAAATTCTCTTTGCTTCTAATTGTTGCAGATTGAAAGCTGAAGCAACTAAAAATAAGGTAACATACGGGGGGAGCTTCATCTTTCAAATACAAATGTTTGCTAAAGCTTACCTGTTTCACACAGGTATGATTGCACTATATACAATATGGTTATTATATGTAAAACATGTAAAGACAAATATTGGTTCTGCTAAAGAATGATCCTTATATAATAAATTTTTCTTCACTAGAAGTGCTAATCATCTCTACTGTTGCTTTGCATTGTGCTGCTGGCAAGGTATTCTTAATTTGGTTTTTTTGGAACAATAAAACAATGTGCATGAAAGGTTATACACAAAAAAAAGAGCAAATCTTGTTTGGTCACAGCCCGGTCTCCACAGTAGCTGGTCTGAGTAGCTAAAATCAGGCAATCTTGGAAAGGGAGGGAGGTTACCATTGTTTAAATCCTAAGTAAAAATAGAATACTGATTGGGTTCAAATGAAGGTTGTTCTTAAAGTAACATGCTTACAGATTCTTGCTGCCAGCCTAGATACTTCTTATGTTAAAGCATTTGGACGAAAATTTTTAAGCGGGACAGACCAGTAGAAATGCCTACCTGCTAGCATTTTCAGGTGTAATGCAACAGTAAAAGAGGTATTGGAAAATAAAAGGGTAAGTATGGAACACTTACCCTTGCCAGTATGTAAACAGAATAGTTATCTGGGAAACTGGAGCAGAGCTGTTTGAGCAGTGTATTCACTCACTGACAATTCTTGGCCTAGTTAGAGCTGGGTGCTTTAAACAGCATTTGCCATCACTTTCTCTTTTCCTCCCACCATGCAGCACTTTCCCTGCCCCAGTCACAGTTTGGCATCAGATTGTGCCAGCCCTGAACACTGCTGCAATTCACTGCTGAGTCATCACTTCACCACTCTCACAGAACATCACCATCACTGCTTTGACAGGAATATTGCAACAGCAACCTTGTGGTACAAGAAGGGAGAGAGGATTGCACGACTTAGGCAGTGGAAGAGCTGAGCATTGTACGTTCTTTCAGGAAAAAGTTATCTTAAGGAAGTTCCCTGGGGGTTATGTTCCCTGGTTTGGAAACAGCACAATTAGCTCTCACATGCCATACCTCCAGAATACCCAAAGGATCAATGTTCGAAGGCAATGGGAACTAGAAGAAACTTCTGTTGTTTATCATGGTGTTGTTGAAGTCTTCTGGGGTTGACAGATGCCGCTCCAGAAGGTTAATAAGATGAAGAAAGCTCTTCCAGCTGGACCGTAAGAGGGATTATGTCTGAGCAGCAGATAAACAGATTATTCCAGAAACAGACACTGCTCTTTTTTAAAACTTCGTCACTCTTGTCTTACCACACCAGTTTCCCAGGCTAGAAGTGTGGGCGTTGGAGGAGTTCGCACAGCTCTTGCACTTTGGCACCTGTTGCACTCTGCCTAGTTGCAATTCAATGCAGTCTAAGGCTGGAGACACCTGAAAAATAATAACAAAAAAGACCTTTGGGGATTTTAGCTCTCTAAGAAAACAGAATTCTCCTACTTGACCAAACTGTTCTCATTTCCTGCATGACTGGTCTTGAAAACTGTGAATGATCAATAGACAGCATGCATTTGAAAACTGGATTAATATTTTTGATCATTTGCCTTGCTCTTCAAGTTCAGGGAAGCAGAGGTAAGTTCATATATTAAAAGTTTAGATGAATTTTATATTGCATATGTTGAGAAACAAAATATTTACAAGATCAAGGGCTTTCACGTTACAGAATTTTTTGTTTAGAATGTGGTGTTTTGACAATTCAACTAGACACACTACGGTTACTGATACTGCTATAAAGCTGAAAAAGGAAACATTGGTGTTATTTCTCGTGTGTGTTTTGCAGGTTTTACAATATCTGTAGGAGATGCTATTAAGCTTCATTTTACCTGCATATGTTCTGTTATGCAAAAATATTATTTCTAAAACAAATACATGGAAAGTGAAAAAAGGCTGAAAGACCATCTAAGTTTTGACATGGTTCGTCTTTCATGCCTCAAATGAAGAGAAAGTAGCAAAGCGTATCTTTGCATTTACTAGTGAAGACAGTTATTCTTGTTATTAAAAACAACATCAAAAACTTCTAGATAGACAAATTCTGGAGGAATACACCGTACCAGCAAATATATAAGAAATGGTAATACCAATAAGGATTACTGTAATAATAACTATAACATTATTTGCAAGAAAAAAGAAATACAGGCAACTGCTCTGTACTTAGTACGTCAGCTACCTATTGCTCTATTTAAAAACATTTAAAAGTTCACAACAATTTTGAAGCTACTTCAACAACAAAAAAGAAAAGACAGTGATGTGATTTTCCCTGGTTAGTCCCATATTCAGTATGTTTAGAGCTTTGGGGAATGTATTTAATTTTGGAGGAGGTTTCTCATTAACTTTTCCATCTGTGCTTTGGTATTTGTATAATTGAATTAAAAGCTAACATTGCAACTGCTATGTGTGCTGAAGTCAACGACCTTCTATTTTTATGTCAGACCTGTTAATTAAATGCAAAGAATGTAAAATTATACAAGAGAAGTCTCCCCAATGTTATCTAAATATTTGTTAGGCAGACAGTATGAAATATAGTCTGCTGTCAATACTGTTTGGAAAGTTTTATTTACACTTTTGGATTTTTTTAAAGAAATTCCTGCTTTTCTTAAAGAAATACAGAAATGCAGTACACAATTCTTGTATTTCAGTTAAATTAAGTAAATCTTCTCTAGTGGACAATTAAAGTACTGAAAAAATCCTTGGGAAAATATATGGTATTAGTTAGCACTAGAATTATGTTTTGCGGCTCTTTATTTTTAGTTCTATGCAAATAGTTTCATTTAATCACTAATGATATTTTGGAAATGTGGCAAAAAAAAAGAGAATGATGATACTTCAGGTCTGACAAGAAAACAAGTTTTATCAAGATGCATTGCTCTTGCATTTAAGTTGCACATTCTGTGATGGAAGGAGACAGAATGAATTCCAGGCGATTCACGCATGCTTGATGGTGTCGTTGCAGCCCCTATTTATAATTACAACTTAGAAATCAATAATGGTAAAAGTGGTGTTACATAGTTTCACCTATTGCAAACTGTGATTGCATGTGACAATACATTTTCCATAAAGGACCAGCAAAATGATGGGGGGCTATCTTGACAGAGAGGAATACTAAATAACTAGAAATATTCCTTGCCACCAGTTCTATAAAGTACACGTGGTATGCATAAGTGTATGATACTAACTTTCTATTGACATATAGTCATGCCATACATAATATTTTTAAACTATGTTATTTCAAATATATGCACACAGATCTCAAAACCCTTAAGGCTTGTGTTAAGAAACTTCTTTTTCAGAGCAGAGATGCTTCCGGAACTGTTATTTCATGATTTAGCATTAGGGTCAGATACTTACAGAAGATATGTTCAAAAGTATCTCCCAGTAGCATCAAAAGCTCTCCCAGTAGTCTGAATACTCAGATGAATCACTCCTTAGTGCTCCTAGCATAGGTGTTTTGAGACCCTTATGGTCATTCAAATTTGCAGTACATGTAAACGGTGACAGACTAGGAAATAAGAGACTAAGATATAAAATAGCCCCATCTCAAACAAAAGAAATAGAGATAATTGCTAAACATTTACAGGGTTAGTCAGTTGATTTTTTTCCTCATGAAAAAGAAAAACTAAAATTCAAATTCTTTATTTTCTCATATTTATATTTAACAAAAAGTAGGTTAAGAAATATGGAGCTTGCTTAGTAATGGTTTTTGGTCCTTCCTCCCTGTCCCTATTTAAGGACGAAAAGAGTCCTTCTCCCAGCCATTTGGAGGATTTCCAGGAGCATCTCCAGTTCCACAGTAAACAAACAGGAATCTGTAGGGAGCAAAATAAAAACTTCAGAGTTGCAGTGTTTAACTTTGGCCATAATTTTGCCACTGTCCTGACAAAAACTGTCTCTAGCAATGGAAAGGGAAAGTGAGAGGGATAAAAAGTTCGTGACAGCAAAAAATCTCTGCACAAAATCTGAACAGTAAACTACTGAACAGCCAGGCTAAATACCAAAATACAGAGGAGCTTTGAACTCTCAAAACTATGCTTGGATGCTGGGTACATCCTAGCACTTGATACTGAGAACGTAAGGGAGCCAGAGTGCGTTCAAGGCTGTTTTGTGGCATTTTTTATTCAGCAAGCAAATATCCACTATTTACTCAGCCATTCCTCAGGACACAAAGGCTTTGTGTGTGCTCTGTGAAATCATTTTAATTCATTCTGACTCACCCCTTCCCGCTAGGCTGTTCTAATTCAGCAATAAATGTTTCAGATCTTCATTACTGTAATTGCCCTCAAAAAAAAAAAAAAAGTTTAAGCAAATTTGTGCCAAAGCAAAAGAAAAATCAAAGAATATGAAGTTCCAAACAGAGAAAGAAAACAAGAGATATCTGCTTTTTGCAGTGATATTATCTTCTACTGTCATACATAAAATAAGAATTATAATGTTAAAGTCAGCTTTCCTGTTTGGGTTTATAAAATTTATGAAAAGTAAGCCTTTTCCTTTTTTCTCTCCCTTCTCAAACAAATGTAACACTGCACTACATATGGGGTTTGATCTTTTCTATTTTCTGGCTAAAAGCCAAATTTTAATATAAATACTAGACCATTGCCACTGAATCTTAAAGATTAATTCCATAAATAGTCCCACCTGTGCCATAGGGATTAGTGAACTACATGTGAATGAACAGCAAGATATGTGGGATTTTTTTCTCAGAAAACACCTGTGGACAAGGTGATCACTATTAATAATCAACAGTTTTCTCCTTCTGCAGGACATTAATTTACAGGCTACAGTAAAATAACTTGGAGTCTTAGCCTACTAGAAATCCAGATTGTTCATGTTCATTTCTCAGCTAATTTTGGAGTCTTTGTGGATTAAGCAGTGCACTAAGTGACATGGCCAACACGCACTAGACATAGCAAATGTGGTGTTTTCTTTCCAGAAGACAGTTTTTCTTCCCTGAGTGAAAATTCTGTATGCATTCTACTGCATTTTGATGCTTTAAAATATTTTAAATATGTTTTCCTTCCTTTTTTACCTCTGTCCAGTCTAGTCCCTTTGGGATTAAAATTAGTCTTCTGATCATCCTCTGTCACATAATTCTTCCATGTTAATCAGGAATTAGGTGCACTATCCTGTACATTCCATGAGGTTTGTACTTTGTAAGCCCAACTGTGTCTCAATTTCTTCCCCTTTGGAATGTGTGATATTGAATAACACTTCTTAAAAAGAAAGAAATAACTCTCTGCTTTCATATACATGTCTGCTGGCATTTAGTCACCGTCAGTTGATATTTACTGAACAGAGACTTCGGAACAGTAACCTGTCTGGAAAACATAAGATTAACAATCATCTGGGAGTACCCTGACACCTGCCACCGTGTAGGGCTGTTCATATACCCTTACATAATTGTAGCATGCCTTACCATTGCATGCAAGCACACCACCAGTTTCACCCTTCCCAAATACCTGCTCTGACAGAGAACAATATCGTCCTCATTTCACAAAAGCAGGAGGACCTGAGGTGTGACGCAGAAACTGAAGTCCTGGCTTGTAAGAAGCATTGCAGTCATAAACCAGGACAGCAGCAGAGTTTTCTGGGCTGATTCTCAGAGCATCTGCCTGGTTACACAGACATCTGCAAATCAGTAGGGCCCAGACTCACAGCTACATAACTAATTGTGCTTAGGTCACCATGCTTGTCTTTTCATTGATGAGGTTCCACTGGCTTTTAAATTTCTGCTTCAGTGCAGAGCCAAAATTACCTTCTTACTGGCCACTCAAATGTTTCAATACCTCCCTCAGACTTTACCCAATTTCATATTGACAATCTCAGTAACCCTGTTACCTGCAATACCAGTTTTAGTGGCTGTGTTGCAGGTATACCTTTCATACATATGACTCAGCATAGATCATAGAAACCCCACCAGTTTCAGGCAGGAAACAGCAATCACTCATCTTTAATTTTGTGATTTCATGATGATGGCGCAAAATGAAGACATTTCTATTCAAGTTATTTTCCCTTTCCTCTTCTCCCTCAAAACTAGAAGAATAAGTTGTCATGCTTAGATCAAGAATTGGATTAGGTGTCCTCCAAACCAAACTTGGTCTATGCAGCTTGATACATAACTAGGTTAAGTAAGGTTAAGTGCAAGTCACACTCTGTCAAAATGAGTTGGAGTCAATTAGCCAGAGACTCTAGATTGTACTGCAGAATGAGTGACCCTAAACTGTGAGGAAAATCGACCAGTTCCACTTACACAAGCTGAAGTAAAGAGATGACACTGGGGCTTCTGGCACCTTTTCACACACCAGACATCCTAATTGCTATCATGCGAATATAGTTACCTCAATAAACCCATTCTGCACTGCAAGTCTTTGACTTATACCATCAAAACTGTTGAAATGTTGACATACATGGCAAAGCATCACTGGAACTTGAACTTATGCTGTATCATTGACTTTCTCAGAGAATGGCTGTACCTCTTTAGAACGACTAATCAGAAAATTAAGAGCAGAGGTGCTCAGTTGAGTGTTTTGTCACAGCAGACTGGATGCATCCCTCCAAGAACTACTCAAACATTTAAGGCATTTTCTTACATCTTTTGATATCATATCCATATCAATTAATAGAAGAGCCTTTCAGGTCAAATGCTTCTAAGATGGCCAAAGAAATATAAATAGATACTTGCATCATATATGAGCATTAAAACCAGTCACTCTTCAGTGCTGTTTCTAGTCCAGGTTCTGGGCTTTAAGCAGACTGTTACAAGATCCACAAATTGGCAACAAAACCATAGATGGCCTTTGATGTTTCTTATGAATTCCAGCAGAAGTTAGCAGAGTTGATGAATAACAATTTTCACCTTTCTGTCTGAAAGAGAATGTAAAAATTTCTACCTTTAATGGGACCTATTACATCTATGAAAACATGAGTTTCTTGCTATGTTTTTTTCAGGTTGCAAGTAAATGTGTCATAATCATGTTGACTCTAAGATTTCAGTATGTTTAATATTTGTGGTGTGTACAGAGCATTTATTGTGAATGTGGCTTTATCATCAGTATATGACAATTATATTCACAAAAGCAGGAAAATCTTACCAGTTGCATGTTATGCTTTCTGTTCTCATCTATAATAGGTAGATAATTCACTACAATTATTTTCCCATGAATTGTATAATTAGTGTAATTCAAAGAAGTTAAATTATCTCCTCTAGAGAGGGAGAAAAAACTATGTTTGTCTGCTATAAGGCCTATGCATAAATTTCATAAAAATTGCTCCAAATTCACAGTAAACAAACAAGATTCTTCCTGAAGTTGGTTATCAATTGTATTTCTCCACTTGGCACAGAAAACCACATAGATATGTATGAGCAGAGGAGGAGGGGAACAGCTGAGGGATTCTGATATCTATTTTAGCTTCCCAGTGTTACCTACTTGCAGAAATTAAATTCTTCACACTTACTGAAATCCAAGAGCACATTGGTTGATGACAGCCATGACCTTTGGCTAAATCCAGGTTCTGAAAAAGAACCATTACCTAATTCCATCTCCTAGCTTTGAACATAAAACCACTAAAACAAAAATGTTTGGAGCTTTTATTAAAATTTGCACATTCACTAATGTCAGTTATATATTTCAGAATTTATCACATTCTTCTTCAGATTTATTTCCATACATGTTCTGAGGTGTTGTTTCATTATAACCAAACATTTTGTATTTTTAATATAAGGATTACAATAGGAATGTATCACAAATGTTCATGAGAGACTTACCTTATTGGAGCACTACGTTAAAGAGTAACCAGATTCTTCACCTTTCATAAACATTTGCAGCATCATGGTGTGTTTCTGACAAGAAGCAGGATTTATGAAAACCCACCATTTTCCTGAATTCTGAAGAAGAAAAATCCCTTGGTATAGATCTAATTTTAAAAACTAACATAGTCTTTAAAAGGTTGAAAATTATAGAACTTACCTTTTAAGCGGAAGCCTGGAACTCTTCTCCTGTGTCATAGAGAGCTTGAATGCAGCTTGTAAATATGTGAAGGTGACGTTTTGTCATGCTGAATCCAAGCAAGAGATACAGGGATCAGGCATATTTTGTCTTCAGTATAAAGTCTCCACTGCACAAGCAGAGCCTGGCACCTCCCTGACGTGTAAATGTGATGCTGAGTCTTGCATCATACAAGATATTAGTAGGTACAGGAAGGGTTCTGTAGTGCTGAGTGTGTAGCCATCACCTTTGTGGTACTTGTACAGGAAGATCACGAATGAACTTTACCCAGCTGGACACAAGATCTTCCAAACTGGAGGCCTGGACTTGGCCTCCATAGATACGCAATTGCCACAATTAGAGATCCAGGCCTCATTCCACAGGCAATGTCACTGTTTAGTCACATTTAAGAATGGCATTCACAAAACCAACATACCAAACAGGAATTACCAAGCTCATCATTGTCCATATTCATTCTGAGAAATTAAAATTACCCACTTTTAATAAATATGTCTTAGCCGTCTTTCCTCCTTTGGAAACAGAAGCATTCTCCTCTGGCCACAATTCCTCTTCTACTGAAGCTAAGCATCAATGTCAGCTGCTTATCTTTCAGCAAAACTTCCCCACAGTAGTGGATACTGCCCTCTCACTCAGCAGTTCACTGGCTAAGTGCACTAACCCTGAGGAAGTGAGATCCAAAGTGAGTTCCCTGCTGTGTCTCAGCTACCCCAGTCAGAGCTCAGATAACGCCCACCAGGATGCAACAACCCTTGTGGCTGAGCTGCTCGGCAATTCCTTTCGAAGTTCTTTCACTGTGTACATTAAAAACAGCTCAATAACATATTGGACGTGAAGATAAGTTCAAGCAAGCCATACAACCTTGGGTTGAAGGGCATTGAGGTCTCAGACAAGACCTGAGCAGATTAAATATTAGCATTAATTTTTCTAGTATGGAATTCCACACTCTGAACTTTTTGAAACTGTGAGCCTTTATGGTTGTGAAAACAAACTTGGAAATGCAATGTAAACACAGTCAAAGTTGCAGTGTCTGACAGAGCACTGACAAAGCAGCCCTGAACACCAGCAAGAGTACAAGGAAAGGGCCTCCACTTTCACATCTGCTTGGGAAGATAGAGATTGCTACACACAGGATGTGGACAGCATTTGGTGATGAAGCCATGCCATATTTTAATCTGTCCCTGCTCATCAAAGCCCTTTCAAATCCAGCTAGACTCCTCCCATGACACTGACCTGAGGAAATATGCCATGGAAGAAAAAGATTTTGAAAGGAATATAAGGAGAGGACATGTCATGGAAACCCTGTCACTGGCAAGCGCCATTAGAATGTGGGATCCTCACTATTGCCATGAATGGAGGAGAGTGCCTCTAGGGAAAGAGTCCAGGCTATTATCTCTCTTTGTGCTTTCTATGCTCCATCTGGTGTTTACACTGATCAGCCCACTAAGAGATCTCAGGATCAACTTTTCAGTACTAGTCAGCCGTGCTTTTGTTACTGGCTTAATTATCAGCAAAAAGTTGCCCCACTATAAATTTAACCGCAACATGTTTATGGGATCGTTGCCAAATTAATCTTCTTGATAAGCTTTCCTCATCGTATTTCAACATTTCCCCTTACATAAGCCTTGTCTTTTAACTATTATTTTATTCTCATTTATCAATCAAGCATTCTTCTCTATCCTAAGAACATCCACTGATTTTTCAGACTAATCTGCTTTTTCACACATTTCAAACCTTTTGATGATTTTAATGGTAAATTATTCAGACTTCAACAATTTTGTCACCTCGAATTTTGCTGTCAAATCTTTAGTTACCATCTTTTAAATTCTTCTCTTTGTATTCAATAGCATCTAAATTTTCTCCAGTCAAATAAAAATAAATGTTTACTGGCAAAATAATGCTGTAGGTAAATGTTCCTTCCCAGAGATCATATACATAGATGAAAAAAACCCAAACTACCAACTCCAAAATTTGAGGCCTTCCAAAACTAGTACTATTAACAGAGAGAAATTAATAAAGCTATATAGAGAAGCATCCACTTAATTTACACAAAAAGGTATAATACCCTCTTGCTCCTATGTTTATAAAAGCAAATATAAAAAAAAAAACAAAGTTGAGCAATTATCACAATAACTTAAAACTCTTGTTCTCTAGAATGCATTTCAATAATGATGTACTTTTCCTTTTTCGACATGCAGATTATTAAGAACACATAGGAACTTTTGAAACTTGTTCCTCCTGCCTTGTCATTTTAGTTAGGGTGTAAATTTGATAATGCGAGTCTCAAGAGACACAGAAGCCTGGCCTAATTTCAAGAATTTCAGATTTTTAATATGTGAAATGCATGCCATTTATCTGCCTGAAACCAAAACCTGAAGAACAGTACTATGCACTTGAGAGACTGGCATGGATACCAAAGCACTTTGATTAGATCCCATATGAATTAGATTGCTATATCATATTTTGAAAATTGCTTTATGGTGTTTTGAAAAAAATTTTATTATATTTGTCTAAGTTCAGAACTAGAGGTCAGGAACTCCAGAATTTAATAACAACTGACAGTGACTCTGTAGATAACTTTGGTAAAACTACCTCAATATTTTTCCTCAAGTATGTCACCTGGAAAATTTGGACGTGGTGTAGATTCTTTCATGTGAGAATAAAGGAGAGTTAGACTTTTGTTTAAGGCATCTTGGAGATTAGCTGAAGTAGAGTAAAGCATTATCAGACTTCTACAGTTATCTGTCCTGCCCTAGAACTATCAAAAAATCCTAAAAAACTTAAACATACCTTTTAAAAATAGAACTGAAACAGTCACCTCTGTCAAACAACAAGGTTAAATAAGAAAAAGTCAAATTGGGCAGGGTATGTTTATGGTAAACACTAAATATTTTAACTACATTCATTTGTATCAGAAAAAATAATTCAGAAAAAATTACAGGAATTGCTTATTTTAAGAAAAGTTAATCAGCCTACTGTTATTGGGATTATTTACATGATCAAATTATGTACCTGTAGAATTTGCATCACTCCAGTTTACTCGATTACTATGTTGCGTAATAAAAAGAAAAAGGATCAGCTAATATATACGGATTCAATTTCATAATAGTGTGTGTCTTTTTAACCCAGGATACTGAAATCAAAGCACCTGAAAAGGTGTAGATGGAGGCATATTTTAGTAAAATATATGGCTGAAACATCTGTGAGGCTTACATAAGAATTTCTCAGTTCAGAATTTCTATGACACAGGGGAAAACACAGATCTGAAGAATTATGAGGAAATGTTTATACCAGAAGGCAAGTCTTCTTCCATTCAGAATCAGCAAATATTGGGAAATAAACATTGCACAATCATGTGGAGAGAAAGGCTGATGCTTTCTCCAATCCAAATTTTCTCAAGTTTAGTATAAATGTGATTTCAAAGAATTATGATAATAAAAGTTATTCTAGTAAGAGAAATTTAATAACCACAATACACAAATTAAATTAAACCTATTACAATAGAGATACTTTAGAAACAGGTCCCTCAAAAAAAAAAAAAAAGAAAAGGAAAAACAAAAAGAGCATTGAAGGGAAAGAATGAAAAGGAAAAGAATTTACACCCACCCTGAACAGGGTGGCAGAACAGTGCAAACTGAAAGCAGAAAATATCTGGTCACTTTCTCAGAATGCAAAGCCTAAATAGGGGCCCTAACACAGAGACTTTGAAATCATTACAACAATCATTTGAGAAGAATCTCCTTTGTTGGTTTTATGAATAGTATAATTCTTAATTCAAGTTAAAGACTTAGAGGTAAATTCTGGAGAAGAAGAAAATCCTTCAAGAAAGGCCTCTGCTTCATACAAAAGCTATCAAAGAGCTTAGTGACGAAATCCTCTGCCCCAGTTGGTTGGGCTGCCTGGGCAGCTGGTCTAGCACAGTTAATTACCTTTTACCTTGTAAAAGGTAATAGACTTACAACTGGCTACTTTCCATGTGGATTTTTGATTCTCTCCTCTAGAGGATTTAATGAATCTGCTTTGAGATTTCAGTGGCACTGGATCTTCTTCTCTCATCCCATATAACATTCAAATAGCTCTATGTCTCAACTGAGTCAGTGTTCGGCCACTTGTGGTTTCTGTTGAACCCAACGCCATGTTTTCACAGGGGAAATTCCTTTTATGCAGTGTATGGTTCATGACCTGACATTAATGTGGAAAAATTACTTCCATTTCATTTAATGTCAAACATCACATGACTGCATCATCATTTTAAATTACCTTGCAACAGTTACGCAGTTATAGGTCTGCAGGTCACTGTCTCTGGCATACATTAAAAAGTAATAACAAACACCTATTGCCTTTGTTTTATAACTTCCTTTCTCTCAGACAATATTCATCACAATCAAGCAGTCGACTTTTTTCCATATCAGAGTAGCACCTGTCTAAAAATATAGATGTTACTACCATGATTTCTACACAGTAAACACTGAATGTTCATTTGGAAATTAAATAAGAACTGAGACATATACAGATAGACGTGCATATATGTGTCTGCTGACACACATGGTAGAACATTCCCCATTCTTCATTTCACATACTGTTCTTTTCATAAAAGTATGTTTTTCAATTATTTTTCTCTTATCTTTTATCTGCCCACTTTTCTTTAAACATTTAATTAACACAATTCCAAAGTGTCAAGATAATGTGTTTTTAGCCTTCCTTATTTTTTCTTGATTTGCCTAAGAATAGGATAATTAGTGTTTGTTATATGCAGCATGACATTTCTTCTTTCTCCATCAAACTGATAATTTTTCACTCTTATTTTTTTTGATGGTGCTACTCCTACCGTACTTTTTCCTTTTTAACCTATTATTTCCCTTTATTCTTCCATTAGAAGCTTTTAAACCATTTTTTGAAGTAATTTTTTTATTTGATTCATCAGGATTCAGGAACACACATACCTTACTTAAAGTTTTTTAATTCTTTCTAATTGTCTTCTATTTTGCTTATAATTTCCTTTATTTTTCATCTGTAATTAGTGTATCAAATGTATGCAAAGGCAACCAAAAAGGGTATTGCTAAATTTGCTTTAACATCCTTATTAACACATATACAAAATTTTGGAAGATAATCTAAAAGATACTCATTGCTCCTGTGACATGATGCTGCAAAGGGCTGTATTATAGCTCATTTAAATGTGTAGTTTATAGGCCATTTTTACCATTAACTTTTTTACATTAAATTTTGCTGCTATGTCATGTAATACTGCAACACAAATACTCAGGAATTGGAACCAGATGAGTCCTGAATTTTTGTGATGGGTGTTCCTATGCTTGAGGTTGCTTTGACAGCCTAGAAGCTTTTCCATTTTTCATAATTGAATAGCTTCATAAGAAAAATTTAATCCTAGGTCGTCAATTCCTAGTCACTGATTTAACTTTTTTTCTACTGTAGCTGTTCCACTTTGCCAGGAGCATTTAAAGATTTATTGAAATACTGTGCCAGAGCATAGTATTCACAATACCTATCATCCAGTTGCAAGCAAACAATCATAGTCTGTTCTGGTTAATACTTCAGTTTATGTGAGGGAAGGACAGAGGAGTGCACTGTGGAGTAAAAGAGAGACTGAAACAGGTCTTTCTTTTCCCAAAGGCAATAAAACTCCTGTTCAACTTTTGGAAGTTTCAGGGTTTAGTTCTTGGGATAGCTTCAAGATTAGGAAGCTGATTTGAAGGGAGATGTCCCTTGAAGCCCAAAGGAAAGATAAGATTTTAAAACTATTTCTCATTTTACTTATCTGCTAGTGTTCACATTACTTATCACTGTACTGTAAATTTCCCTACAGGGCAATATGCTCACAAATGAGATGCTGTAGCACAAAGTTCAAGCTGTTAAGTGTCCTTTGTGGATCTAATCCAAAGTCACTTTTGAAAACAGGATTTAGAGCTTCTGAAACTTTTACCCTGTGTGTCCTGGGGTCACGTGTTGAAATACAAGGGAATTAGTTACCCAGTCACTTGAGCCTCAGTTCCCCCATGTGGTCACAGGCCGCTTCTCCTCAGCCCAATAACTCACCCAGTGCATTGACACCACTACAGTGTAACAAAAAGAATTCTCAAGTTCATGTCCATTTTCCAGACATGAACTTGCATTGGATACTTACTGCATAGGCAAGGTATGTTTATGTACATTCTTGTTTTTTGTTTTTTATTTTTTACAGAAATTCCTAATAAAATAAACAGTGCTGAAGCCAAACATCTTGCAGTCACCTCAGGGTCAGATAAAACAGAAAGAACAACAAAGCGGTCCAGGATATCAACCATAAGGCGGATATTTGACATGGCAAAACACCGAACAAAGAGGTCATCCTTTTTCTCAACTGGTGTGAAAGTTTGCCCACAAGAATCGGTGAAGCAGATTTTAGCCAGTCACCAAGCTTACTATAGATTAAGAGGTAAAATGATTATTGTAGTATGTACTTCCTCCTTCAAAGTCTTTCCTTTAATTGAGGAAACACTGTAATTTTCCAGAATCTTGTTCTTCACCTTTAGGCAGTGTGTGTGCTATTGACTTTATGCTTTATTTTTACATAGATAATCAAATGTTACATGTGCATCAGCAGGGTTTGAGATAGACAGTGACCAGAAGAAAATAAAACAATGCACTCAAAGGACTAATGAACTCAGAGTAATTGCACAGTGTTCTAGCGTGGCTGAACATGAAGAACAAATTGTGCTTGCATTAGTGTCAAAAAGAAGTACCACCTTTCTCAAAAGAGCAGGTACCATCATTGCTACTCAGAATTAATTGCACCAGTGTAAGACAAGTAATGGAATTATAAAATGATCATTGCACAAATATGTTGGTGTATCTGTAGTTATATTAAGTCTGTGGCAGTGTTTGTATATAATAAACACTGAGATAATTGCCAGAAGGTCATGAAAAAAACTTAGGGCATAAGAAATATTTGAGACATTTTAAAAATAAGACTTTCTCAACTAGGTCAGTCCCTTCCCAGCTCTTTTTTTTTTCTTCCCTTGCCTATAGAAAGCCTATAGAGTTACTGTTCAAATTTTTGGTCCAGTTTTCTCTCTTCCTTCCTCTACCCCTCCCAGTCTTTCATTCTGGAGCTGTTCCATTTTATATTACAGTAATGCATGTATTTGCACTGCAGTGAGACAGTCCAAAGCTAATTCTAAAACCTAGTCATCATTTCTGGGATGCAAGTATCTAAGGCAGCATCTACTCCCTAAATCACCTCTGCTTATCTATTTTTCCCTTTATCAGGCACCAGCCATTCACATTCATCTGTGTAACTTGGCTGCTCCTCAGCTCTCTTTCAGGGAACCAACTAGTTCCCTCTGAAATGAGACCTGGATGTGGAGCTGCAAAAAATTTTACTCCAGCAGCCACTTGCTATAGGCAGCATGGGAGAACTGCAGTAATGTCTGTAGCTATTCCCATAGATATAAAAATATTTGGTATCAATTGCAGCATCCAATGGGCATTAGACAGAAATCTGAAATGTGTCACAGAGGCTGACCCAAAAAGTATTTCTTAAAAAGAAATTAATCCTGCAAGTCCCTGAAACTCCCTGGTTACCTCCCAGATTGGGCTGAAAACAAGCTATCCTGAAACAGACAGGTATCATTACTCTGAACTCAAAAAACTACAACTATGACCCTTTCATTTAAATAAAACTGAATATGACAGTACTACCCAGCTTTTTGGAGAGCAGCACATCAGCTGGGATATTGGACTCTATAAGTCTTGTAGTGCAAGAAGCTTTAAACTTATACTCCTTTTTCCCAGCAGTGTCCTACACTTACAAAATTTTCTAAGCAGTTGTCATCCAGTTCTTCAACTGAAACTGGAGTACTTCCCAAAAAGCAAGCAACAAAACATGTCTCTGCAGCTGAATAATTTCTACATTCATTCATAAAAAGGTGTTTCTGCTCCCTTGAACAATTACATGTTTTCCATTACAATGTCCTTCATCAAAACGTCAAAAAAAATTTCCTTCAAGGAAAGATCAGAAGTTCTGATAAACACTTCTGCCCTCCCAGCTGAGCATGTTAATTTATCTGATGAAACCGATAAATGAAAAAAAAGTACACTTGAAAATGTGGCGATGCAAGCATCATCCTTGAATCTGTAACCACAGTACAATCCTCCATGAAAAGGTAATCTGGTAGGCATGCTGGAGCCTTAGAGCCCGTACCCATCTGTGGGACAAATCTTACCTTCATTTTGCTTTGGAGATATCCTTTCAGGTCTGTTCTTTTCTGTGTCTAAAGCCTAGGAGATGACCTCCCCACCTCCAAGTCCTATGACACATTTTTAACTGTAATGGCACTGTGGATCGTATCAGTCCTCTCGAGAATTTTTCTAAGAAAATTTAGACAATTTTATTCTTTTTTACATATATATGTATTCTCTGCTTCTGGGGATGAGCACACAACACAAAACAGCTCAGATATAGGAGCTCAGACAGTTGCTGTGGGATACTTGAGCCTACTGTGACCCTATACCAACTCTGAACTAACACATCATAGCTTAGGTCACCATGAGGACAGTCCTTTACGTGGGGCAAACTGGGAGAACACACTACAATGCCTCCTCAACTGGTCACGTGTCACATTTATCTGGTAACTGGATTACTTATCATCAGATGGTATATCTTTATTCAGCAGTTACTGCTCAGAAAAACAAATACCAGAGAGTTGCAAGGAAAAGGAGGTAGATAGTAGCTTTAATTTCTAGTTCGTAATAAATACATCTCTTCAAAAGACAGCCTGTTCCTTTTTAATAACCTGACCACATCTGCTCCACATGCAGCTGCTCTACTGGGAGGGCAGGTCGTTCCTGAGGTATTATTGAGGGGCCCTAACACAGCTAGGTGAGTACATCCCTACAGCAAGTCTAGAGTATACTTAGAGAAACTGACTGCACTAATTTCAGAGACATCGATATTTTAGATAATGCAGATAATGAACTCACTCTAAGCCAAAGTAAGTATCAAGTACTGAAAATAAATGTCCCATCTCACAGTAATGAGCTTTGCACAGTAAAATGCTAAAGGCAACAGCTTTTAAATTACTAGCAAGTTTTGGTTAAAATGGTTTTTCTAATAAGTTTGAAAATCCCCTTCTCTAAAAGCATTTTTAAGCAACATTTTGAAGAAGTGTGTTCCTTCATCTTGACCAATGAATGTGTAAATGCCAAATTACATTTAAAAGGCTTTCAAGTTTACTATTTGGCACAAAGCATCCATCCCCAGCCCCTTTCTTCTTACTCAGTCTGCCAGGAAGCTGTGTGGGAAGCCTTTCGTATTTTTCTGGATCGGATTCCTGATACTTCTGAATATCAGAACTGGGTCACTGCCTGCCAGAGAGAAACCTTTTGCATATTCGACATTGGCAAAAACTTCAGCAATTCCCCAGAGCACCTGGAAATAATTCAACGGGTAAGGATTACTGACATTTGTTTAGAAACTGGGAGAGACTTCCGAGTCCCTCCCCACCTGCATATTTAAGGGCAAAGTATTGCTCAGGAAAAGGAGGGGGCATATCTTAGAAGGAAAACATAAAATTATAGTAAACTAAAAGCTAACAGGCTCAATGGTTGGATACACCCACTAGTAAAATGCTGTTTTTCTTAATCTTTTTGCAGCGAGTAAAACATAGAACCTTCCAGGAAAGGTAAGTAGCACAAGTAGAACCTTGCCACTTGATGTTACTGCCTTCTTTGAAAAGATATGTGTAGATGTGTGGATGTGAGCAGATATTCAGATAGCACTGTGGCGTATTTGGTGTGTGCTGTGAGAGATGTGCATACTGGATGTATCATAGGACACAGTAATTGAATTACAAATAATGGATGCAGCCAAATGTCTGAGTTACCTGTTCATTTCAAGATACCACTGAACGTTTTCTCAGATTAATGTGAGCATGAAACCCTGACAGAGGCATGGCTTTGCATTAGACTAGTGTTGATTGGGAGTGTGACAAAAGTTGCTCTAATTCTCAAAAGGAAAGTCAGAGAGCTTAATAAAAGTTTAGCTGAGAGGCTGCATTAAACAATAACGTGAAAACTCTATACTTTCACTTTAGATTTCTCCTGCATTTTTATACATCATGATGGTGTTAACTAACATGATACTTTATTCTGTAAACTCTTTGGAAAAAGTATGCTCCTAGCAATGCTCGGAAGTCTAAGAATGGCAGGATTAAAATAAATACTGTAGTGCAGCCAGACAAACCATAGTCCCTGAGTTCTGATTGATGTCTTGTTTTTTTTCCTTCAGTTTTCTCTGATTTTCAGATTTTCAGGCAAATTATCTTTTCCATTCGTAGGTTACACTGCCTCATGATCACAGAGGTCTTATGTATCTTCATTTATTCTGACATGGGAGATCTGACATATTTTTAATAATATCGGCCCTAATTAAACTCCCCTGGAGGTTCAAAGGGAGGTCTTTTCATTCATCCTATTGCAAGCAGCGGCAGCAATGCATTAAGTGAAGTGACTGATCTCAGAGTTTGTAGGTTCTTTGTGAACAGTACTGTTTTCCCTAGACAAATTCAGAAGGTGAAGTAAATTCTACGAAATTGATTGTATTTTAGCTGGAAATAGAGACAGCATTGATTATGTGTGGTTGGACTTCATCTTTACTACTGCGTGGTTTAGGAAACGTTTTGTATCTTCTGTAGCTGTCACCTAGAGAAATCAGTCTCCGGTTATAGATACAACACGTAACTAGTCAACGTTGTGAAAACATTACAAATAATACGTTAATTCTCATCACAAAAGATATCCGGAGGAAGTGGTAAATCAGTTGTCATTCATGTTCTTTATTTATGTTGTTAAACATCTAGGTTGTTCCTGTATAGAGATGCAGCTCAGACACCTTTGCTGTCTATGATACAAGATTTATGCTGTCTCAGTTAACACCACACCGCATATTTGCAGTGCCCTTAGTTCTTTCACTCATACTAGTTTTCAAAAATACTCCATCTGTATGCACTGTAGGAAATTTGAGGAATTATACTTCACTCTCCAATTTCAGGAGAGAAAACTCTCAAAATGTCCCTTAGAAGATTATTTTCTAAGAACCTAAATTTTCCCAAATGCTGCAAATTAATAACAATTTGGTTTTAAGGCTATAGAATAATTTCTGTTCTAAGTAGAAGAATCTTTAATACTTCTATTTATTTCAAAATGTACTTCAAGATAGATATTATTTCTGTTTTTCAGGCAAGATAGCAGTAGCTATTAAAAATGTATTCATCACCACATGACTGTAAAACTCAAACTAGAAAATAATTATCAACAAAACCAAACCAAATCCTGTGATACATCGTACCCACCATATTCTTACTTGAGTTTTTAGCTGTCCCCCTTGGGGGCCATGGTAGACATTAACCCATGAATATTACATCCAGAAGCAAACATTAACATTTCTACGTCTCAAAATAATCTGGGTTCAGGAATCTGATTTGATACGATCGTTATTTGGAGGCATCCTTATGGTATTATAAAGCAGGCTGACAACTGAAAAATAAGCCCACCTACTATTTTCTCACACCACACCAAATGAAACACCCCTGGAACCTGAAATGTCCATTGGCTCTAAAATTAGAAGAATCCCAAAGCTCTCACTGACCTACCTTGATAGCATGAGAAATAGCAAAGCAATAAAAGGTTGATTTAGATGATGTACAAGAAGTCTTGCTTCCATTTCACACAGTGGTCAACCCTTCATTGACTTCAAAGAGTGAAAACAAAACAGACCAGGTGCACTCTCTGATCCCATCCCTCTGGTGGCATTGATAAAATCTGTCACAAAACCTCATGAGCAGATTCCTGACAGGATTGGTAGTCCTTATGATGTTCTGCAGGTCACAAAACATTCTATTAGAGGTAACCTCTCTCATTTAAACTACACTTAATATAGGGGCCATTTCTATTTGGTTTTGGTTTTTTACACATTTTGTCATTGCCAATACAATATGCAGATAATTAAATCACTCATTTCTATTTGTTGATAGGAAAGATGAAATACCAGCAGAGAAAACAGGAGGCAAAAAGGTGGAAGAAATTCCCTCTATTTCTACAGGTAAAATAAAATCTGCTTGTTGTGTGTCTGCCCATTAAATAAAAAATTGCTAAGGCCAGTGATTCTTAGGTCTTATAAGGCTATAATTTAATGAATGTTGTAGAAGCATGACAAGTTCAGTGGAGCGAAAATGTTTTAGCAAAATAATCTTTGAGAAGAATTTTTTTATCTCTTTTCCACATATTTGCTACTCAAATGTTGCACTCAAAGTTTGTCTTCAAATGTCTGTTTTCCTAGTTTCAAACTTAGATAATATAGGGCTAATTTTTCTTCAGTTATAAAATACCATTTACAATGTCAGCTGCTGCATTTTGTTAACCAAAACAAGCAAGCAAGGCAAATAAAGACTGATAAGCAAGAAAGTCAGAGTGATAATAGACAATAAATTGATCAGATTATTACAATTAGACCTACCAACCCTGTTGTGTACTACAGTTCTTTAAAATAATATTAACAATTCACGCAGTAATAAAAATCTGTAAATATGATCATTTTAGTTCAAGGAGAAACCATCCTGAATATATATTCTTATGAGGGCCAAATATAACAGAATCTTATTGGTAAGGACTTCCAGCATGGTAATTTTGCTTCTAGGTGGAAAACTCTGTCAGCGTCTCTTGTTACTTTAAATTGAGCCCTAAAGAAAAGTGGCTGTCAGAGAGACAAAGATCTCAACTGGCAAAATTTAGCTTAGACAGTTGGTGGTATGCGATGCGGTATGACAGGAAATGATCAAATATTATTAACTCACACAATTTCATTGATGCTTAGTCAGTGCCATTTTTGTGTTCAGTCACACACAAGCCACACCACTAATGCTTGGCCTGGAAGAAAGGCTGCCTGTTGTATAAAATCCAGCAGCTTTACCCACACCCTGAGTCATGGCCACCTTCCACTGGCACAGGCTTGTGCTCACGCACACTCTCCTGAAGGAAAGTTGCTCCAGTGAGATGACACCTGACCAACACACCAAGGGGAGGCCTTTTGATGAGCAAACCTTTCTTTCCTTTTATATTTTCTTTCAACCCCCCCGCAGGCTCTCCTCGCACACCCCTCTCACCCAATGGCACATTGCTCAACGAAATTTTCAACGACACGAAGACTCCTGTGAAGGTGAGGGCAGCCTGTGTTCCTACCCACTTTTTCACTCAACTTTTCCTTTTGAGCTCAGCTAGCAGGAAAGAGGGAGAAACCTTATAAACAGTGCATACAAACCACAAGTGCTCCCCTCTGTTTCAGCTGGCAGGACTGAAGGGGTTTATTAGCATCTGTTGTATACTGGAGTAGGGCATGATGCTTCTTCAGCTTGTAGTAGAAAGTACAAAAGCATGGCAGCCAGACTTTAGGTAGTTTTCATCCTTTTAAGGAGGGGCCTGTTGCTCAATTTACACCATCTTGTAACATTTTTCTTCATTAAATAATGCTAAAAAAGCATACCTGCTGGGCTTTCCACAACACAGGAGATAGGACTGGGCCTTCCTTGCCTTTTTCTGACCAGCCAGCTGTCAGAGGGCTCTCCAGTGGTGTCTCCTCAGAGCAGCCATGCAGCAGGGCATTGGAGACTGCCCCTCTACACACTGACAGCACCTGCTGTGAGAGATACCGCTGAGAGAGGGTGGGGTTCTGGGAGGGGCTGCTGTTTTCCCCGTCCTGGCTGCTGTGGTCTCAGCACAGATGTGTGGCCTCACAGTGGAGGGAAAAGCTGCAAATATTGTCAGGAAACAGCAAACAAAAAAAAGGAAACTTTTAAAAGCAGTAAAGTCAACTCCATAAGGAAGGTGTATCATGGGTAGGGATAATTCTATTATCAGAAAAAAACAAATGCAAACCTCTGAACATGAAACAGCTGTGTGACTTTACGACAATGGAACTAAGACTTAGTCTCTATGCAAGGCTTGATTCTCTTAATCTTCATTTATTCGTATCAAAGGCAACTCTCAAGTTACAGTAATAGAAACTTGTTTGAAAAGAAAGAAGAATTAAGCCAACAATTATGTCTTAAAAATTTCACCTTTTGTGGAATATAGTTCGGAAAGTTATTTTGAGGATGGGCTTAAAAGGGAACATTTCTACCTATTAAATACTGAATTGTGGAGGGGAAAAAATAATCAGTTTTATTTCTTCACTTTTTGTCCTTGCCATTTCTTTTCCAGGAGCTGGGAACAAATGCGGTCCCTGAACTGCCTGTGGAGCAAATGGTGGAATTCAGTGTCACTCTCACTGATCAGGAGTACACAGCTGAACTTAGTGATCCCAACTCCCCAGAGTACCAAAAACTAGCTGCCAAATTTCAGCTACAGGTAGGGAAGCTTAGTGGATGCAAAAATGTTGACTTTGTACCTTGGCTGAGGTTCATACTATGAAATTACCTTCACCACAAAATAGAATCTACTGCCCTCCCTTTAAACAGGTCATTCCTGTTTTCTCAGACCTTCACCTTTTCTTCATGCGTAGTATCAGTTTTCCCCTCATTTAAGCCATCTATTCAGCCACCAAGCTAACAAGCCAACATCTTTGACAGCAGTAGAAGCCTCAACTGATGAACAGAATAACTTTAAAAATGTTGTTCAGACTTAATCAGGAATTCATGGACAGCACTTTGTCATAATTTAATTTCTACAATAAACCTAATGAAAAATGTAATATAAGTGTTAAAAGTAATTAGCTACTGTTGTCTGAACTATTCTTCAAAGGACTTACATTCATTGTGCATTACCATAGTTTGCGTAAGAATTCGAACATCTGTGGTATTTTTATATAATTAATAATGTTAACTAAATGTTCAGCTGTCAGTTTAACTGATAGCAGTTAATGACTTGAGGTTCCCAAAAGATTTTCTTAGTAAAATTAACTAAAGCCTTTCATCAGTTTCATGAGCATTCTTTAGTGGAAGCTATTTCACTTTCCTGGTTCATTTTCAGATATGTGTAGAAAAATGGTGAAGGATGCGTTGGCAGAGCTGACAAAAAATGGTTTCTCTGAAGATTTTCAATATTACCCTCAAACAGAAGTGCCTGCAGACATGGTTTACTACACATATAATGCCTCTTCTATTTAAAACCATGTAATTGTACTATTGTTAACATTAGAATTAAAAATGTATTGTTATTCTGTTTGTACAAGACAGTTAAAACTGTTTAATTCCTAAGTGATTTGTCAAATAATCTAAACCTATCTGCAGTTGCTTAATATTTCTAAATAATTTACAATTTACAGGTGACTTGAATCACAAAATTATTCATGAACCGAAACTGCTGAAAATGAGAAAACTATTTGATTCATGTTGTTTTACTTGCTCTGCTATAAAATAGATTATCATTTGTTTGCATTATTACATTACTAAGAAAAGCAATATTTTGTGCTTCTTTTTGCCTATTAACAGGTAATACAGCAGGTATATGCAAAGTAAATATTGTGTTTAAGCTGAGCAATTATGATACCCAAAAGAGGGCAATTGAGACTGTTTCCTATAGCTCTTTCTAAAATATGAAAAATATTGTCTAGGTAGTCAAGTTGTGATTGCCTTTTCGTCATAGATCTTATGATGAATTATTTTTTTAATGGTTTTCTAGATGAAAAAAATATTTGAGAAACTTCCAGGATTCAAAGAAATCCGTGTGTTAGGATTCAAGTAAGTAAGAAAATGGGGCTGTCTTCTTTGTTGTCTCCTAGGGTCCTCCTCTTCCCTCTTGTCCTCAAACATGAAGAGACCTGTAGAATAGTGTATTGCTGTAAACAGAAAGCATTTTTATGGGAAAATCATAGAGACAATATGAAAAGAAGTGCAAACACATCCCAAGTGAGACTATGAGGTTTTGAATTACTTAGTAAAAGTAGCTTTGATTTCCTGAAGCTTGAAGGATACAAGAAATTCTTTGAATTGTTAGTACACCACCCTGTATGAAGGGCTTTTTTAAATGACAAGATAAAGAGAGTTACTAAAGTGATTATTTAGGTGGCAACTTTTTTGTGTGTGGACCCCGTGCCCTTCATAAGTCACAGTGAAGGTGCCTTGGCAAGAGAGGGTTGCAGGAGGATACATGTTCACACATATAAAACTTTTTCAGTAGTTGTTTCTCAGATCTTTTAAAAAAAATTTAAAGTTTCACTTTTTCAGTGAATCTGTGTTCTGTCTTGCCATTTCTTTTCGTTTTATCTTCCTTGTGCATTTATTATTAATACAAGCTCTTGTGTGCTTTTTCAAGAGAGAATCTATAGGGGAGGGGTAGCACATTGCATAAAGAATCAAATGAAAAACAAATAAATAATAGTAAGAAACTATGCCAAAAGGAATAAAGAGCCAGGAAAAAAGACAAATTTATGTGGTCTTACAGCACAGCATCAGGAACATTCAGTACTTCCAGCAATACTTAATACATGTTGAAGAACACTCATATTGCAATGCAATTTTAGACAAGAACATCCTTCTTCCTAGCATTTCTCTCTGCAAAAATTGCTGGGGAAAAGGAGAGAGAAGAGCAAAATAGTCTGAAAATAAGTTGCTTATATTTTTATATTGAAATTAATAAAACAAAAAAGCTGTTTACTGCAATACAAGCAGAGAAAATCTGTAGTAGCATCTCCTGGTTACAACTTGCAATAACTAACCTCTTCTAGTTGTGACTCCAGGAGGTCTGGGACCCATTTCAGTTTCATATCTTGGGCTTAGCTGATATGAAAGAACATTCATCAGTGTGGAAGAATTGGATTGATTCCCGTTATCCAGTAATTTAGTCAGCTCTGGGAGTTACAGATCAGCAAAGATGGGTGTTGCTGTCTGTTCTCCCTTAGCCATAGTACTACAGATACGAGCAGCATTTCCCACGAGGCAGCGAAGAAGGACACCATCACAGGTATTCTGGAGACCCCACCAGGGAAAGTAACAGGGCATTATATACAGAAGGTCAACATAGGCATGTCTTCCAGAGGTAATTAATGGTTCAAGTTACCCCTGGGACTACAGTCTGAGGAGGCATCATGTTGGTAACCGCGATCATGGAAAGTACTGCCACGAGTGTCCACTGCCACCATAGAGATTAGCAGTGACAAGGGCTCGAATTGCGCCATTGGACGAGGGAAATAGGAAAGCTGGTATTTCAAACTGCCATGGCAAAGTAAAATTCCTCTTTCCCCATGCAAACCATGGTGATTTCCATTGTTTGGAAGGGAAAAAGTGAGCTGATGAAGAGTAGACTGTCATTTTCACACAGAGATAAAAATTATAGACGACACATGGAAGATAAATTGTCAAAAGATGGTTGTGATGTGTATGACTGAACCAGTATACATGAATCTTTGTTTTTCTTTCTTTTGCAATCCTTTCTCACATTCTTTCTTCTGGGATGAAATGAAGACAGAAGAAGGAGAAAGATGGGTAATCTTTCTGTAATTCATAATTAATGGTTTCATAGACTAATTATGATAATTATTAATAATTTTATGATGTACATAGATAAATCAGTAAATGTCCTTTATCTTGACGTGAAAAAGTAAATTGATTGTGTTCTGACTGAGTACAAAATCTGTGATATAAAGTGTCAGGGACAGCTTTTACTTTAATCTGAATGGTTCATGTAATCAAATTTTGTCAGGATGTCTCTGAAGGAAAGAAAATGTTTGACCTAAGAAAATTCACATTTATATGACTAAAGATTTATATCAGCCATATACTGGAAGTGAAAAATAAGTAGGGAAACTTTATATTCAAATTTTCACTTTTGATCTGATGTTTCCTAGCTGTATTCCCATGTACACGATATTTCCAATAAGTATGTAGTATTTGATTTGTTATCTCCATTATCAAGCCAGATGGAATAGCAAAGAGACCAGTTACCAGCTTGATAAAATGAAGGGAGCTTTCCACTGGTAATACAAACAGCTACAGAGTCTATTGCTGCTGCTGGCTGAAAGTGCTACTGGGGAATAATTTGTCTAGCAGTTTCCTAGAATTTCTCTTTTGCTCATGCTTTAAAAGGAAGAACTGTCTAATGTGTTTCCTGAATTCTTGCAATGTCATATAAATGCAAATACATAGCACATACTAGATAAAGTGAAATTCTTATCCCTACAGTTATTCGATACTGTAAAAAAAGTAATGGAGTGGAGTAGAAATGTTTACAACGCACTCATTATTTTTCATTTAATTAGGTGAATTTAACATGTATGAAAATGATGTATTAAAAATGGTGAACATTTTAGACTTCTCTTAAACATGAACATCTAGGGAGAAGCCATACATACCCATTTGGACCTGGAAAAGCTAACTCCCATTGGAAAAAAGTGATTTGCTTGCCACATTAGCTTGCTGTTCTTTAAAAAAGAGCAAAAAATTGTCTCAGTTGTGATTAGATTTTTGCTTATCTGCAGTTTTATGAACTGCCTAATCCCTTTTCATAGGTTCCTGAATAATTAATGTGTGATTATGGCTTCTAATCACCCCAGTGTGCATTTATAGCTGTTTGAATCAGTAGTCAATGACTTCAGACTACATTACAGTTCTACAGATTTCTGAGTAGTCAGATTAAATCTGATTATGTTAGGAGAATTTTTCAATTATCTTCAATACAGGAATTTTTATCAAAAGTTATGCATAGAAAAAAAACAGGGTTAGGTGAAGAAAAAGTAGTTTGATGGTGACAGTCTCATTAGAAAGAAGTAAATTTGCATTACTCTTGCAGAAGATAATATGTTATGGTTGCATATTTGTTTGTTTTTGTGTAAAATCAGTTCTCAGCCAGCGACTGATTTTGCTGCTCTGGGCATTTTCACCTTTCCCCCTTGCAGATCAAGCAGCACAATAGCACGATACGTGGTGAACTTTGAGAGAGATGGCTCAGAAACCAAAGGCACAGCAGATGACATCTCAACTATTGGATCGAATAAGGTTGAAAGCGAAAAAATTCCAATTTCTCCAGTTGAAGAGGGGGAAATATCAGCAGCTAAACTCACAGTGACAGACCTTCAGCAGCTGGTTGCCACTGCACTCCATGAAGACCAGTCCCTGCCGGTGGACCTCGGAACACTTCAGTTTACTGATGGTCAGTAAAGCAGGTGGCAGGTGCCAGGCACAAGCCTTGGAATCTTGCCTTTCCAAACTGATGCAATTTCAGTAAGGTGTCCTTTGCTTCTCTAGCAGATTGTTTCCATCTGATATAGTCCATTCTCCTTGGTGTTGTACAGCATCCAAAGGATATAGAGAAATAAGTAAAATTTTATAGAAAAATGTGTCTTTATAATTATACAGCATAACTTGCAACCATGTTAGAGGATTCATTTTCTTGGTGTTTTTTTTTTAGAAAATCTGGATATTTTGCACACTAAGATAATTAAGAGGAGAAAAACAAAAGAAATACTATGAATATTCACTGTATCGTTTTAACTTCCCAGTATGGACAGCCTCCTTTCTTTAGCAAGAAAAAAAGGGACGTCTGCCTCTAGCATAAAATTAGCTTTCTGAAAGCTCTATCTTGGTTGTAAGCAAGCCATCTAACCTCTCAGCAACATCAGAGAACACCTTAAACAGCATTTGATCCCAAGATAAAATCAGTAAAGATGTGTTTCACTCACACTCTGAAACACAGAGGGAGTGCAGATAACAAGCTGGGTGTGAAAGCCTCCAGCAGAAGTTGAAGGTCTGCACCCTGTTCAGTCATCCAGCTAATAAATATCCTTTTCTCATCCATCAATGATTTTTGCAAATCTAGCAAGCTGGTTTTGGAGAGATGGGTTAAAAAGAGGAAAAATAATTTAAAATATTTTTTCATATGCATATTTAATGAAACAGCCTTAGAACATATACCAAATTTTAGCTAGGGTCTCCTTTGCAAACAGCAGCATTTTCTTGCCAAAAAAAATTATTCAGTTGAGCTAGTACTTTCTGTAAGAATAAAGTGTCATATTTTAATGTAGATTAAAATTCTCAAGAAAAAAATTGTATCGAACACTTGAGTAAGAAATATTTTAATCAACTTTCTCCCAGTAGTTAATTTTAATAACCAATTTATAAAAACAGTTTGCATGCAAGTACTTAAAAGATCTCCTCTGAGGAGTGAAAGGAGCAACTGAGCACCAAAGCCAAAACACTGGCATTAACAATGGTGTGGACTCAGGGTAAAACTGGAATGACTTTAGGATTAATGAGCACAATATAATGAGTCATCACAGCCCATGCAGATTTAACTGAGGGGTTCACACTTCAGATGATTTTAAGCATTCGTCCATGGTTCAGCTCTCTGCAGACCTATCCCATTTATGCTAAATAAAGCATAAGAAGAGTACTGCCTATAAAATTTAGTTTTCTTCATAATTGTCTGTTTGAATGGGAATTGATGCCTTTTGTCTTAACATGGATTTTTAAAAGCGGTTTTTTGATGGAGAACATTTTAGTACTGTTTTTTTTTACTGAGTTTCTGTGTTTTGATCAATGTGCTGGTGGTGAAGTATTCTGCTCTCTCTTTCTCTCTCTAATGTTTTTGACTTTTTTTGCAGAAACTATTATACCACCTAGTGATATTGATAATGACATCCAAGGCATGGTCACTGTTCCTCTGGCAGGCCCTGATTTGGTAGGTTAATAACGTTTTTCATGTTTCTTTATTTCTCCAAGGGAAATGAAATTAAACAGTGTTAAGAGGTACATAAACATACGAAAAGTTTCTTATGCTAAAATAACATATCTGCCCTTTGTACATACTGTGAGGATGAATGTTGCATTGTTATATTGCAACAGAGATACTGTTTGGAGCATTTACAGTTGAATATTACTTCTTGATTACCTTTTCCAGATTTAATTGCAAAGTGAACAGTGTCTCATCAGGTCAGTAGCACATCTTAATGACAGAAAGAGAGCAGTTCACAAGGTTAGTTAAGGTCATCTTTCTTTGACCTTTTTTTAAATTACAGGCAATGTGATTAGGATCACATGCACATGCCAAACATTTTACACATCCTATGACTTCACAGCAGACTTCCAGTATCTGAAGGGAGCCTACAGGGAAGCTGGAGAGGGACTCTTCATCAGGAATAGCAGTGATAAGACAAGGATAATGGGTTCAAACTGAAAGATGGGAAACTTAAGTTAGATATACAGAAGAAACTCTACTGTGAGAGTGGTGGGACAGCGGTACAGGGTGCCTGGAGAGGTTAAGGTTAAGGGAGGCAGTGTTCCAGGCCAGGTTGGATGTGGCATTGAGCAACTTGGTCTAGTGGAAGGTGTCACTCACCATGGCAGGGGGAGTTGGGACTAGATGAGCTCTAAAGTCCCTTCCAACCCAATCCATAATATGATTCCATGTTGCCTTAGCTATTTGCTAGCTCATGTGGCTAAAGATTATTGCCTTTTCAGCAATGAAACTCAAACATATTACTGAAAGCTGTTCTTTTAAAACGTTTTCAGGAGGAACTCCCACTAGGTTATCCCAGTCCAGCAACAGTGGATCAAAGAGGAGATGTCTTTGGTGACGAATTTACAACTGAAAGCCCTTCTCTAAGTGAAGAGATCAGCATTCCTGAAGAATTTAATAATTTTATTACATCTGAACCTGATTTTCCTACCAAACCCTCCAGAGAACCATTTCAGGATAGATATCCATACACCCAAATTATCGCTACCGACCGCCCAAGTTTCACAGTGCCTTTCAGTGCTCTGGGTAGCACCAGCAGTCCTCCAAAATCAGAGGATTCCTATTTGCCTCCCCCAGCAGATGGTTCTGCTGGCAAAGACTTCCTCACCGATGACTACGAGTCTCCAGTGGAGCTGGCTACTGCAGGAAGCTTTGCCACACCCGATCTCCTGCACGCCGGAGAGGCGGACAGTGACGCTGAAGAGAAGCAAGAACTGACTGACATAGCAGAACTGCCTTTTGAGGAAGTCGACCAAGACAGTCTGTCTGGGCAAGGTAAGACACAAGAGATTTCTCTGTAAGAGAGAGCAGGAGAGGTGCAGCTGTTGTGGCACATAGAGTCACGTGTCAGAGCAGGAAGCATTCCTTCCCATTGCAACAGGAAATTTTCCTTCACAACGAAAGGTGAAAAATGTACATTTCTGATGGCCTAATGCACCTTAGTTCAAGGTTGTCAAACCCAACAACAAATGCCTAAGGATACAGAGCACTTAGTACAGAGTGTTATGGTTAAATTTCAAAAAGGCAGAGCAAAAAGACATGTCAGGAAAAAAAAAAATGAAGTTCTAGATCAACATAAAAAAAATTGATATTTCAAACATGGAAAGTATATTACTTTGGGCTGTACAGATGGTTGTGGATGATAGCAGCTAGAGTAACATGGTATAATTTCTTCCAAGCAGAGTACCGTGGCTCAGAAAAGCTTATGTATCTACAGGTCTGATTAATGTGAAAAGCTCTTAAAAATTTCTGTTTTCTGTGTTTGTTTGTTCCATTATATCCATGCAGTAGGCATGGAGGCAGCTATCTATATGAGGAAAAATACATAATGAAACAAAAAAGTATATATATATACATATGTGTAGAAAATTCTGGTTAATGCAGCCTTTCAAATGAAAAACACATGATAGACATGTTTCCCACAGCTGACCCTGCAGTCTAAAGAAAGTTCAGACAAAGATAGTAGGGTCAACTTTAGGGCACAGGCAAATTAGGCTGTCTCCCAGAACAGCAAAATGTCTGTAAGGCTACTGCTTCCATCACCTCCACCACCTGCTAGAAAGCCATACGAGCCACTGTGTGCAGGTTATGGAACTGTAGGATGAGAGCCTCCGCTGACAAAGCAGCAAGAGCCATGATTTGAAGGAGTTGCCCCCCATCTGTCCCAGCTCTTGTCTGTTCCCTCTCCAATCCTGCTTCCTGGCCTGGCCTTACCACCTCAGTGTTAGGTCAGTAAATTTTATTTACTCTTCAAAGCCTGTGCTTCCTGTGCAAGATGCAAGAGGTCACTACAGGGACATGGGAGGAATTAGTTCTTGGATGAATATTCATATGTGCTGTGTCTCAGGTTTCTGACTGACTCTCTCAACAGAAAAGCAGAGGGCAGGTAAGCACATCATGGGAGTCAGCAGGATTCTTTGATGTGCCCACATGGTCTCTAAGCAATGCTAAAAAATCTTCAGAGAAAAACAAATGACAAATCCAGGGCAAAATTCCAACAATATGCATTAGCTCGCACAACGACACAGTGTTTCCGGATCTCTAAGAATGTCATGCTCAAAGCTTGCAAGTTTGCTCCCTGCTGCAGGAAAGTTCCCTCTTCCCATGGGAGGCTCTGCTCTGTCCCAGTTCAACTATCTCCGTCCTTGCTCAGGCTTTGGCCTTTCATGTCCCTCCTGTACTCCAAAAGTCTCTTGAAGTGAGAATAGTGAACATGTTCTTCCCACATGTTCTTCCCACATGTTCTTCCTTATCCAGCATGTCCAAAACCAGCAGGAAGGGGCCTTCATCCCTGCTGCCTGGCCACATCCTGTAAGGCAAACAGGCAAGGTTTGCATAGCTGATTGGGAACCCTCCCTGCACGGTGATAGCATCCTTCACAATGGGCCTGCACAGCACAAGTGAGGGAGTGGGGAATGCCCACGCATCATACAGCCTATAGGATTGTTTGGCTGGATCCAGCAAATAACTACATCAGCATTTTAGAGAGTAAATGATGTAAAAGGTGCCACTTGGGAACTTAGAACCATCAGCTCTGGACTGGGAAGAACACAGCATGTTGTTACATGGTGGTTTATGTGCTGAATATGAACTTCCCATTCTATGATCTTGCCTTTATACACAGAGTTCTGAAATGAGAGAAAAGCAAATACTTTATGATTAGTAGAGTGACTTAAAGTTTAGAAAAATCACTTCTTACTAGAATCAGTCGTCAAATGCTCCTGAAAATAATGTTCATGATGAAAAGTTTTACATGCAGCTATTGAAGCATGCGTGCTGAGAAGTCTTGTGGTGCTACTGATAAAAGCACAGCATACATTCAAATAACATTCATCATAACTGTGGAAAAGTGTTACATTTGCAGGGCAAAGAAAGTAATGCATTTTTCATTCTATTCACTCATTGCACTAGGGACTTGATGTTATAAAAACTGCATTAAGTCACGTATCTATTTCCCAATTTGTTTAAATATCTGTTGCCTATCAGCTCCAAATGACTGAAGAGAAGAAGCAGAGGGTCTTTAACTGACCTGTACTGACACCTCAAGAAATTATTTGCTGCATATTTAGGTTAGAACATGTCAAGCTGCAAAACAGACCAAACTCTAGAGCTGTAAAAAAAGCCTCCCTCAAAATAAGTCATCCTATCTTGTTTCTCCCTGTTGAACACAAGTTATTAGTCTAAAACAAGCACCAGAGTATAAGAATTCCATCATTATTCCTGCAGCTGAGTAACAGGAGAAAAAATAATTGTTCCCTGTCTAAAAAGTAGGGATGCTAGCTATGACTCAAAGCTGTAGCTATTATATTTTCTTAAAAGCTTATAGTACACAAAGCCTACTGCATGCTTAACAGTCACGAGAGCTGTTGAAAACCTATTTATTCCGTTTTTTAAATGTATACTCTTTAAAACTTTTTCCCTTTTTAAAGCTTTTTCCAATTCTGGCAGTCCTGTGTGTACAGTATTTCCTGTAGTCTTTTATTTCCTTATATATTGTGTATTTCATAGGAACTGATAGAATTCGATCTGGAAATTCAGGTTCTATTAAAGTCAGCAGTGTTAGTACTGTTAATTTTAATATGGCAAGCAGAACCTACCTGGTACAGAATATTTCACACTTTGTTCCTGGCTGCATTTCATAGCTGCTTTTCTTAGTAATATTTCTTTTTAAAAGTCTTTAAACTGTTATTGGTGTGAAATAGCAGGAACTACTCAGACAGTGCTGTATAAGGCTGGGCAGAGGATTAGGGTCTAAACAGTTGTCTGAAATTCTACCGTACTGGTTTTCAGCCATTTTCCCACCCTACTGTCCAGAAGATGGAGCACATTTTCTTCATCATATGTTTAGAAATTTAAACTCACTCTTCTTCACCACAAAAGGAAAAACTGGCTACCAAAAATAACATAGAGCTAATACCTAAAAGAACCTCAGACTGTTTCAGAGATGGACTTTATTGCATTGGTTGTCACACGTGTGCACTGCAGGCTGGACATCACTACAGGCTCCTGAATATTGAACATCTACATCCTACACCAACTACCTTAATTTTGCCTACTTGAGGTCACTGAGCAAGTAATAAAAACATTTCTTTCACAGCACAGAAAAAGATAATCAGACTCAGCCTCACACACATAAATATAGGCAAAGTTCTGCATACAACACCTAGAGAAAGGAGAGAAAAAAACAGATGAGGGAGGAAGAGTCCACGAGAGGTGTCCTTTTAAGCCACGCAAGAATGGGATTTGTCAGGTGTGAGCAGCCAGTGGGAGGGATGAGCCAGGAACAGGTGTGAGGCCTCTTTCAGACAGTCCTGTGATGGTACAATTCTGCACAGTGAAGTTGTCCGTGGGCAGCAGAGAGCAGGCCAGTGAGGATTAGAGTGCCGCTCTGGCCATGTGGTAATGGCAGCTACTCCACCCCCTGTCCAGAACCAGCAGGAAGATGCCAAGCTGTCCTTAAAGTAAGCCTACTGTTCTGAGATTTCACTATAGAATTAGAAGAAAAAGTCTGGCACAAATTTCCAGAGCTCTTATTGAAAAGCTCTGAAATACCTGCACCAAGTGTCACCATTCAATATCTGACTTCTCAAAAAGGTTTCTCTTTGCTGCAGTACCTTTAAAATCTTGGCTATTTCTATTTTCCATTTACAACCAGTGCAAAGAAAAATCTTTTTCCCCCCTACTGTCATACATGCTACCTGATAACTTTTCTCTGGCATTCCTCTTTCTTCTTCATATCTTTCCCCTTCTGGAGTTAAAAGTTATTAATATTTCTTCTGTATGGTTAAAATTACTCTCTTTGCAGTCTTTCTGTGACTGTCTAAAACAGTATGACAATTCAAAAGGGAAGCAATTTATGTAATGTATTAGACAGATGGTTATTTCAAAAACCAAGAAAATTTCAGCAGTAAAACAAATAATAATATTTGGCTTCCTAAACAGTAAGAAGAAATTTAATTTGAATTTGTTTTAATTGTAGCTACAAACAAATTGTACAATCCAGGGAAATGTTTATCCCAAAATCCTGGCCATCATGGAGGAGGCATTATTTCTGGAGCAGTTATTGCAGAACAAAATAAAGCTAGCAGTAAAATCTGTCAGCTACTCGGTTGTATTGCATCTCAGTATGACCAGCCTGGGTCAACCTCAGGCTCTCAAGAAAGACTCTGAGAGGCAAAGACTCTGCAGAGTTTATTGCAGGGATTTTTTTCTGTGAGAAAAAGACATTGATAAGGAGTACATGATGATCACATCTCCGTATGTGTAACTGATAAAAGCCTCATTAATTATTGCCATAATTACTCTCATGTTCACACAAACCTGCCGTGAGTTGTCCCCTTTAATATTATCCTGCTACTCAACAGTTAAATTAGGTGGCACACTCTTCACTCAGTCTTATTTCCAAGTTATCTCTAGAAAAAAAACCTCAGTTTTCTGCATGTTTGGGGATTCTTTCTGCCTCTGGTTCATCCTCAGCTGCCTAAGCACTGTCTTTGCTTAGCACAATTTTCTATTTGGCATAACCAGCATTGTCACAGAAAAGAAAACCCCGTTGTTTCTTGCAAGAACCTCTCTGGATGTTCCCAGGATTGGAATTCACCCATTCTTTGTGCCAGGAATGCTCACCATTTTTTTCACATCGATGGATATAGAGGGTAAGAACTGTTCTGTTCCCTTGCGTATTTTTATGTTTTCCTTATGTTTTCTTTGATCTTAAACTGACAGCATTTTCCCCACATTTTTCCCCATCAGCTTCTCTCAGAGCCCTTCCACTTGTCTCTTGCTGCTTCAGATGTGCAAAGAATGGTTTTTGTGAAGGTTGTCTGACATTTGGAGGAATGAACAGGTAGGTCTAGCTATGCCATTTTCTCAAGCACTACATACAATATTCAGTAGCCTGAAAGTTGTCTATGAATTGAAGATGAAGCTGAATAGAAGAGTTTCAGCAGGCCTGTATTAGGATATGTTGGGTTGAAGGAAAAGTTTTGATCAGTTAGAACTGCCTACTCCGAGTATTCCTGAAGAATCCCAACTATATTAGAATAAGTTATTAGCATGTGGTCAGAATTTAATGATAGCATTCTGCCCAGCTATCTCCGTGCTGGGAACAGCAGGAGCAATCGGAATAGAACAAAATCTACATCACGTCTTCAAAACATACTTAAAAATGCTGAAATGAAACGACTAATCCAAGCGAAAAATTTGAGAGAATGTGAGCACTATCTATTTTTCCAATTTAACACATGACTTGTTTAAATTATTAAGCTATCCAACCATTTCTGTTTTACTTTAAGGTTAAGCTTCAGTTCCTTCAAATATTATTTCTTATTCATGACCCCCCAAATACACAATACAAATGCACCAAAACAGGTGATAATTTTCTTTAAACTCAATTGGTAATTCCAATGACTCATTGAAATGACTGTGTGAAGTACTGAAAACAATTTATATTGCTGCTAACAAAATTTGCTTATCCAGATGCAAACGTCCTGAGCCACTCGTATAATGAAATAATGTAAGACCTCGTTCTGCACCTATGAAAATAGCAGGAAGACACACCTGGGTGCTTCACCACTTGTTCAGTCACATTTTGTAGTCAAGCTTACAACCCACCCATAATTCTTCCTCTTTGTTACAGTGCATGAAGCAGCTCTCCCTCCAGGAGGGATATATATGTGTTGCTGCATGTGGTCTACTTCCACTTTGTTCCACAAAATCAATTTTCTTTAGAACTAAAGGGCTAAAAACTTATTTGAGGCAGTTTACAGTCTTTAGATATGACTGCAATAATTCTAATTGTCTAATAAAAAGGGAATATAAAAGGCAGAAATAAGTTCAGCATTTGAAGACCCAGTATCACAAATAATTTTAATATATTAATGTCCTGAATAAAATTAATTTTAAACCCCTGACCTTTGCAGTAATATAATCAGAAAGACATTTTAAAACAAATAATACAGACTTCCGTGCTGGGAGTGTAAGGTTAACCTTTGCCATGTCATAAATGAAAGAAACTAATGAAGTTTACATGTCATGTAGTCCATTTGGAACAAATATTAGGCAAAGTGGCGCTGCTGAGACTAACATGCACCAAATAATGCATTCCCCCACTTATTAAAAATCCTTGGTCTTGCTAGAAATGCTGGCTTTGAGAAATAATGTGTTATGAGAAAATTGTAAATTGTAAAACTTTGACTTTCTAAATTATTAGTCTCCTCTCTTTGGAGAATTCAATATCTTTCCAACATAGAAGAGTCCCTTTGACCTCAGCCAGGAAATTTTTTAGTCTGTTCCTTGTTAGAGAAAAACTCGTGCCACCTGCACGAGTTATAGACAAGTTGTAACTTGGGTGCTCTGAATCATCTCTGCTCCATCATCTGCTCCATATCTCAATGGAATTTTGTATCTCTGTCTACAAAGAGGACTTGGCCTTCCAACTTTGATCTTCTCAGGCATCTTGAGATGCCTTACATAGGTAGCACTGATGCTAATATCAATTTAAGCTGTTTGTTAGTCAGTTTGAAAAATGCTATAGTGTTTAAACTAACAAACAAAAATGCATAAAAATCTTAAATGGAGACATATTTGCAATAATGTTTGTACTAAATTTAATGTGACTCATGTTTATGAATATTTACAACTTAAGCTCCTGTCAGGGGTGTCATATACTTTTTCTTTTAATTGCAGTATGCAAGTAATTTCTGACTTCTGGTTGAAGATGACATGCAATTTTTTTCCAGTAAGTCCTCAACATTTCTTTCTCAATTAAACTTTCTGTAAGTTCTGTAGAGGAAAGGACTAAACTCAATTTCAGGCAATGATATCCAGGTGTAAATTAGAAGGTCACAGAAATTTCACTTTCATTCTGTAGAATGGTAAGATCATTACATGCATCAGTAAGAACATGATTAAACTAAGCTTGGATGCAAAAGATTTAATTTCTTTTCCATTTTACTGCATTTACATGTTTAGGCTTCTCTTTCATTTTTCCCCATTTGGTAGACTTTTTAAAATTAAATTATTGTAAAATACAATATTTGTAGAATAGTGATGCCAAGAACAGTTTTACAGTCAGAATTTTATACAGGGTCAAACATTCCTTTAATAGCCATCTTTATTGCCATGCAGTTTGGAATAATGGGATTTCAGGCAGAGTTGGAGCAGGGAATTGTTGGCACAGGAAAGCCTGCTGGGGGTTGACTGAGAAAACAAAAAGTATTACTCATGAATGGAATCTTCATAGCTGAGAATTTCAGTTCCTAAGGTCTATCTTTCAATAGCAATTACCATAGTTTTAATTTATCTTTCTAGAGATTGAAAGGAATGAAGCTGGAAAAATAATACATTTCAGTCCTTTCTCCTAAATATATATGTAGCCTAGAGCTGTGACTGAAGCCCTGGTTAAACTTGTCTTAAATAATTGAGATAAGCCCAAAGTTCCATCCTCATCCCTATTCTATACCATCTGTATCTATATCTATATCTATCCCTATATCTTATTCACCATTTCAGAAAAAGGCACTAACTGACACTTCAAAGTGAAACAATAAAAATCAAAATTATGCTGAATAAATCATTAAGAACTTCACAATATGAGTACATGATACTACAAATCTTGAATAAAAAAAAAAAAGTAGTATGCCTGAAAGCATCAAGAGAGGTGATTTCAGTGGTGATACGTGGCAGGGTAAAAGAGAAGAAGAGGATGGAGTCAGCGTCAGCTGCAGTTACAAAAAATAATGGTTTTTTTCCCTGCTGGTTAATAGGAGGTTTTGACCTCTTATTAACAATGCCTTTAAAAACTATTGCAAGAAGGTTAGTGCTAGTAATACTTAGTGTAGTTCTTTCATGGGGAGTGAAGAGAGTATTTTATGGACAGCTAACTAGTTATTTTTGTCCTGTTTTTAGTTTCCCAATATATGTAAGTTCTATGAACAGTTAGAGTAACAAAGTTTCATCATTGTATTGTCACTGATACGCAACAACAATTGGAAAAGTTAAACGAAACTCATGTACCTTAATCCACAAATTTATGTGAGAACAATCCAAAATATTCATTTAAATGTCATTATTTGAAAAACTAGCTTATGCCATAAGGCTTCTGCACCCCGGTGTTAGGTGAAGGTCTCTTGAGGGATTTCAGCACAAACCTGCAGCTAATGGATCCATTTTACTGCACTGTGGGTTTACCACTCAGCATCCTGCCGGCTCCCTGACAAGAGCACTCTGGCTGTTCCGGGCTGCTCCAGTCCACAGTCCGAGCATGATGGGTGCATTTAACAATCCAAGTCTGCACTAAGGCACCTGGCCCAAAGTCATATTCAATACCAGTGAGACTGAAATGTATTCTTACAGTGAAACAAAGACAGAAGGATCTTCCCACTTAAATATCTCCTATTTCTCTCACAGAATCACTTCTTCCATTTCAAACCTTTGAGAAAAATCAGGCTACCTACATCCAAGGCACAATTTAGAAGAACAAAATACTCCTCATTCTATGACTTCTATTCCACGAATTGTTTTCTCATACAAGTGACTACATAGTACAAGGGGAAAAAAAAGTATATGCAGTGTTGTCATGTTTCTTGACAAGCCTTAAAGTGCTCATCTGATGATGAGATTTTAAGAGAATCACTGGTTTTAACTTTCTAATTTCATGTTTGTCTTTTCTGTTTTAGGTCCTTGGTCAACACGTTACTTGAATTTCTATCATGTAACTTCTATTTTGTTTTTTGTTTTTACCGTTTTGTAAACTAATAAACTTTGATACCACAAAACTGTCTGATGGTCCCACCATCTACAAAAATTTGCTCTGATTTTTTCCTGTTGCACAGTTGAGAAAAATAGAGAAAATGGGCAGGAATTTGGAGAGTACTTTAAGTTCTGAAGGATAAGTATTATAACTTGTCAGATTTTGTTTCCAAACTTTCTAAAGTAAAATAAATCAAAGAGATTATTCCAGGTTCTCCATTTGAGGTGCTCTGAAATTGTTACGGTGTCGTGCAGCAGTGTTTGCAACATTTAGATGGATGTTTCTTTATGTTTCCTGGTGTTTGTAAAGGCCCAGGCTGTTTTCACATTGATCTTATTATTTCAATTTCATGAAAGAAATTTTTCCAATTTAATTGAGAACATTCAACAATGGGAATAAGAGATGTTAAATGCTCCTGAAACTATTGGTTTAAGAAAGAGGTTTTTTATTTGGCTTTGATTCTATTCCTTTGTACAAGTGCATTCCTATTTGCAAATCCACTGCTGCTTGGTTTTGTTTCCAAGATTAGCATGGTACCTTGCTTGTTTAATATATATTTTAATATGGTATTACTATGGTAGCAAATAGTGCAGAGCTTCAATACAAAGTATCTTACAATACATAATAGCCATGGCATCCCTGACATTTTTAACATGTTTGTATGTAAATGTACTTACAAACCCCCTTAATTCACAAGAGCATTTTAATCTTGGTTGCATCATTTTTTAGGAAGGACTTTACACAGAAAACTGACTTTTAGAGTGCTTGAGCACTAGTATGTCATTTTATCTGGCAATCTCAGTAGCAGATGAGGTAAAGGTTCTGTAAATGGTAAAAGTGACTTGTCACATTACAGAAATAACCTACCACTGACCTACTGTCCATACAAGGTATCTGATTATACACCTCACCTCTCTGTATAATATTCTTATATCCTACTCAGAATTTTGGGTATGCTTTAAACACCAGCTGTTCCTGTATTGTTAAAATTATATTTGTGTTTCTGAAATCCTTAATCCTCTAGAGCTGCTGAAACATGAGGGTGCCAAAGACAGTCATTAAGGTTCAACATCAGGTTTCTCAGCATATGAATTTGACACAGGTCTATAAAGTAAAATTTCTCAATGAACAGTTTATCTATTGTATTTCCACCTGTTTGGCTTAACTTATCAACCTGAAGGTGAAAAATTTTTTAAAAATACTAAATGTATTGATTTCATTGTTTCAAATCTTTACAGAAAGAGGCTTTTTCAGAAAACTTGTAATTGAAGTAACGGAAGTCCTTAATAAAACAGCAAATGGCAAACAATTACTATTTTCAGCCATGCTATGGCCAATGGCCATGTGAAAATGATAATCAAGGAAAGAAAGAATTTTTAATCCCACAAGAAACTGATATTTCAGAGGTCCCTTACAGGTACAGTGACCAAATATGAAATTGCTAAAGGCAGATGTGACTCCCTTCTGCAACTGACTGACTTCCATAAAGTCTAGGGGAACTTCCATTTCCCAAGGACAGATGGATCAGTCAAAATACTGACCCTTAGGCACTACGTAAAGAGAATTCTTTCTCTGTACTGAAAACTTTGTGTGAGTTGAGTAAGACCAGCTAACTTGCATCAGTGAAAAGCTTATGGACAGTCAGACTGTAGTGAACTGCATTATTCTGCTGCTCTCAGGCAGACATGGCTACTATGAGGGAAAAGTTGCAAAGAGCAAAGGTAGTCAGGGCTTGGCTTTGTTCTTAACCGTTTGTTCTTAATCTTAATGCATCTTCGAGGAACAAGTGAAGAGCTCTTTGCTTTTGATTTCTTCAGTCATTGCAGAAGTGAATAATACTACCGACCTCCCAGAAAGAAATCATGGTAAAGATCCCAATGAGATGAGGGCAGTGTCTGTAAGTCAGTTTGGGAGCAAACATCCCAGATCAAACACACAGTCCGTTGCCCTCGACAGATTGCTCAGCTAAGCAGGAAAGTCAGTAAAACAGGTTTGTCTGGTACTGAACAGAAGGCTGGCCTTGATGCCAGTGTGGAGATAGCTAAAAAAGCCTCTTTCTTTCATTCATAATGAACATAGATGGGATTAGTAAGCTTTGGTTGCTCAATGCCCTGAATTCTATAGTGGTTTAGATTTTCAGGTCTTGATTTCACAAATTTTATCTTACCCTTTAAGTTTTCAGGGTGAGGTAGAAGTGAATAGTCCTGAGAATAAGGAAAGAAGATCACCATTATTAAGCAGTATTTTATCCAGATAGAAAATTCTCTTCTTGTGACATCATGTGAGAATGACATTTATTTGCATCTTTGATGCTGAGAACATTGATAATGAAGCACAGCTGCAAGGTATGGGAATTTTCAAAATATGATGATGGTTTCTATAAGTTACACAGAACACCACAGTAGTGGACTGAGTAGCAGAGCTAGAGCTGCACTCTCAGGCTGTCCTATGAAAAATTAGACCACTCAAAAAATTCCAGTGGGAATGCTAAGGAAAAAGGTTAAGAGAGAAAAGAATTTTTAGGACTGGAGATGGAGGAGAGATGGGGTGCATTCCCAGTGAACTGAGGTTCTCTGGAGTCAGTGGAGAAAGAGTTCTGTGGGTTTATTGGACATTGAACCTAGCTTCTGGAGGGTTCACACAGACAGACAGAATGACAGATCATTGTGGCTCTTTTGGCTTGGCTTTACAGTTAGATGAATGTAATCAGTAATTATGTGTTGGGAGACACTCGTTGTGACACATTAGGTTAATGATCCTCTTCTCTTAATTCTCTTAATCCTCACCTTACTTGTGCCCTAGTTAAAAATTAAAGGCCTCAAACATAAATTCCGCACTTTGTCTGTACACAGCAGTCCTGCATCCAGGGATTTAGTGACATTTCAGGCACCACCAAAATATGTAAATTTGAATGCAGCTACTTTCTGTATCCATCTGGTATTGGTATCAGCAGAGCTGCACACAAGGTGTTCTGTATTAGGAACCAACCTCTTAACTGCACACTTTTCCCTTCTTTGGTTATTTTCTTCAGCCAGCCAATATGCAAATATATACATAGACATTTTAACACTATAATTTTCATATACAGAACATATACAGAATACCCACCAGGGAACTTGGAAAATTTGTCAGTGCTTATTATGCTCGTGAATGAAAGGAAATGCCAGGACCTCTTAATGTATAACATTCTGGGCCTGCTCGTTAATGCAAGCCCACTAGAAAAATGTCTCATGACAATTTGACCTTTCCCAAACAATTACGCCTTATTCATGGTCAATTAGCAGGGTTTTCCTCATTTAAAAAAAATATGAGGGCCAACTAACTAGATACCTAAAATAAAGTTGTTGAAACGGCAGTTGATTTTTTCTGATAAATGAAATCTATGTATTTCATTCCCTCAGCAGGGAATAAATGCTTGCATGGAAAACGCCTTTTACAAAGATTTAATATAGCATGGGCACAGGAAATTGCCTCTTAATTTAGTATTTTCACATCTCTGCCAACAGGTGTTTAATTTTTGATATAACACTCTCAGTACAATACTGTCCTGCCTTGGCTATGTAGTACCAGAAAACATCTGGGGAGTTCAGTGAACAACTTTGTGGGAAGATAAGAGGTGGCTGAAATTTGAGTTGCAGTTTTTATTGCGGACATCAGCTTTTAATTCCAGGGTATTGTTTAACCTTCAGTGTGGTTACGCTGGGGGTGTATTTGATTTCAGTGTCTTATTTTGCGCCCTCTGTGGATTCCCTACACCTGAATGATAGTGCTGTAGACTAAACTTTATGCCAAAATTGAATATGCTGAGATTGAGTGTCTAAATTGTCAGAGTTTGTACTTGTAGAGGTTTCATAAAATAATTGTTTTCTGATGTGAATATCCCATCTACAAAGCAAACTGGTGAAGTTTTAAAAATAATTCCTTTATGATGAACAATGTAAGGGTATTTTGTGTTCTGTTGGAAAATTTTATACATATTTTTATGTGCATATGGATTCACATAGTCATAGAATAATTTGGATTGGAAGGGACCTTTAAAGGCTGTCTAGTTCAACCCCTTTACAATAAACAGGAACACCTTCTACTAGATTAGGTTTCTCAGAGTCCCATTCAATCTGACCTTCAATATTTCCAGGGATGCAGCATCCACCACCTCTCTGGGCAACATGTTCCAGTGTTTCACCAATCTCATCACAAAAAAAAAAAGTGTCTTCTTTACATCTAGTCTGAAAATCAATATATATTGATGTTATGTATAAACTCAACATTTTAAATGCAAAGAGTTGGGTTTTTGTTTTTCATTTCACTGACTAGCAGGTCAAGGGAGGTAATTATTTTCTGAATTCCACTCTTGTCACAACTGACCTGGAGTACTCTGTTCAGCTCTGGGTCCCCCCAACACACGAAAGACATGGACTTGCTGGACAGAGCCCAGAAGAGGGCCATGAAGATAGTCAGAGGGCAGGAGCCCCTCTCTTATGGAGACAGGCTGGGAGACCTGGGCTTGTTGAGCCTGGAGAAGAGAAGGCTCCAGGGAGACTTTACAGCAGCATTCCAGTACCTAAAGGGGGCCTACAGGAAAGTTGGAAAGGGATCGTTTACAAAATCACGTAGTGACAGGGCAAGGGAGAATGGTTTTAAACTGAAAGAATGTAGATTTATGCTAGCTATTAGGAAGAAATTCTTTACTGTGAGGGTGGTGAGGCACTGGAAGAGTTTATCCAGGGGATTTGTGAATGCCCCACTCCTGGAAATGTTCAAGACCAGGTTGGATGGAGCCCTGAGCAACCTGGTCTAGCAGAAACTGTCCCTCCCCATGGCAGGGGGCTTGGACTACATAATGTTTAACATCCCTTCCAACCCAAACCATTCTGTGACTGTATGGAATGTCTAGGTCTTCTTTGTTTCATCCATAGTTCTTAACTTCTTGGGATTGAATTTTATTGAAGTCTCATGTAGAAAGAGGAAAATCTTGGTTAAAAAAATCGTTTTACAGCTGATTTCAACACGTCACTTGTGTAGACAAGCCTTGCAGCAGTAACATGACACCCGTTAGACAAAGAAGAGATCATTTATCCCTGGGTTTGGGACTGGTGCTGTGCCACAGTAGGGGCTCAGCAGCCTTTGATGTGAGCCTGTTTACTAACAGGAGCTAACACAAACTGTTGGGTCAGTTGGTGTCTGTCTCTTCTGGCTGGAGACACAGTGACTGCTGGGAACTGGCAGCTTATGGAAACAGGTGATACTTGCTGAGAGATCATCTTGGTATGCCCTCAAGGCCTTTTAAGTTACTTTGCTTGTAATAAGAGGATGCCAGAAGACCTTTATTGTCTATGTATAGACTATATGTATATATATACACAGCTATATGCCAAGCATGCAGTACATATATGGTTGTAAATACCTGCCTCAAATTTGCTGCAATTTCAAAGCCACTTCAGTACATCTTTCTGCTGTAGTTATCTTTCTAAAATATAATCTGCCTAACAAATGCCATCACAATTGTATGCTCAAGTGTGTGCCCTCATGCTGAGAGAGATGTCTGTGGAGCTGCAGGCTCATCCCATCAGTAGATCATCCTGCATTATTGCCTCAAGCACTAATGCTAGGAAAGCTGTTCTGAGTTCTCTTAACTGATAAGTGACTCTCACTCCTCATCAGCATAACAAGGAATAGCAAGAGCTTTGTAAACAGAGAACATCACTAGGCTTTGCTTTTCTAATCTGTCCGTATCCTTAATCACACAAGAAACATGAGGACGTGGCAAGAGAAGAACATCTGAAGCTTTTAATGACACAGTAGGGTGTTCATTTAGAAACAAGGAAACAGAAAGGGATACAAAGAATATCCATGTGCAACACCTGTGCCAAGGCCAGGACAGTTGCCACCTCCTTCAGTCAAGGATATTCCCAATGCAAAAGTTTGCTCTCCTTCCATCTTTTCATTGGCCACTGGGAGGAAATTAGCATGTAGGGAAAGGAAGAGTTCATCAGCTGGAGAAAAATTTCTTTCCTTACAGCTGATTGGTGATTTTGCCTGCAGGGGGCTGCTAAAAGTTCCATGTGAAGAATGGTAGATCACTGGAAAAGGGCAAAGTCACCAGTTTGGGCAGGTGGCTGTTGGTGGAGGCCATCATTTATTGTGAAGTCATTGTGGCCAGGTAGCTGCAAGCCAAGTTCAAAGAGTAGCATTCCTGACACTTTAGATTTGGATTTCAGCTACAGCTATCACATATCCTAGATCCATGCCAAGCCCTGATGGAGATGCCATAAAAGTTCTGCTTCAGGTGCAGTAGATGGCTTCTTGAGGTTCCAATATTTTTTCATTGGTGCTGTTGTCTTTGGGGTAAATTGACACCGTTTGCATCTGAAGGGGCTGTATTGTTTTCTGTAATCACATTTTATGATTAGCTTTAACTTTTTGCAGAGGGGAACAGAATGACTCTGGCATACAAGTGTTCCAGGCAGAGAGCTCAAAGCTCCAATCTCCTCTTTCAGACAATATAAACTGACAGTGTGATTATGTACCTTCAGAACAAGAATGTGCTTTAGAGGCTCAGGAAATACTTGCCAAGCATAACTATTAAGCACAGAACCCACAGAAATCTCATCACTCGAACATGTATATGAGGTACTATTCCAGTAGTTCTTCCCTGGTGATGGAATTAACATTTTCATATTTAGATACTGTTAAACTTGTTGTCAAAAATGTTCCAGTGGAAATCCCTTATACATGTTTTTTTTCCATGCCCAATGTTTTTTATGCTTGCTTTTCAACATAGCTAATTTGATTTTACCCTGTTTTCCTTCAGCAGTTAAGATCATGGAAGAACTAGAATCATCCGGTGATGATATTTTTGTTACAGCCAGCACTTATGACACGTTGCCTGTCTTTACTGGTCCAAGTAATGTCTCTACCGTGCAGCCTGGAGCTGTTATTACAGGTGTGCTGCCATCAATAGCACCTCTGCCTGCAGCCACCAGCCCATCCTACAGCCCCTCTGAGATCATCGAGCAGTCCCTTGAATTACCAGTTTCCTCAGCGCCAGCCCCTGAGGGTGTTCCCGCAGATGGCACGGGCATGGGAGTGCAGGACATCGCTGCCGAGCTGGATCACATCGGTGCCACGAGCACGGCAGGGCTGTATGAAGGGGACCAGGGCAGTGGTTTTATCTCAGTGCTGACCACTGAGCCTGCAGAAACCACCCCAGTGCCGGTGCTGAAGTACGTCACTACCAGCTCCATGACAACTGCAGCCAAAGGCAAAGAGCTTGTGGTTTTCTTCAGCCTGAGGGTAACCAACATGCACTTCTCCGATGACCTCTTCAACAGGAGTTCGACAGAATACAAAGCACTAGAACAACAGTTCATGCAATTGGTGGGTGAAAATCAACTTGAACAACACATGTCGTAGTTGGGTGCAGTTTGCAGGAATACACTGAAGTGCACAGTTTTTAACAATAATAAAAACCCTTCTACAATTCAATCTGATAAACTGTATTTTAAAGGATCCATAGGCCTGGGATGCCCTTAGAGTATGAAGACAGAGTTTATGAAGTCAGTGATTAAAGTTTTTACTTGCTCAAGAAAACCCAGATATATGCCTGGCATGTAATTTATTTGGTTTTTCCTTAGACCCATACCAAGAGTATAGCAGTGCTGATTATATCTAAGGCTTGTGTCTGCTTGCTGCATTTAAAAATAGGCCTTTAAAAATATATCATAGCATAGACTGTGATTAGATATGGATTTTCTCTGTGGGTACAATAGGGCACAGGTCAGCTCACTAACATGCCTATTATACTATGCCCTAACCTGCCTGGATTGAATATTTGAAAATAATTAAAGTTGGCTTTTGAGTGAGGTAATTTTTTTCTCTTCCAGATGAATAAACTCCCCAGCTGCCATGCATTTCATTACAGGGGAAATTGCTGCCTATCCATCTCAACATATTATTGAGAAAAGTGCAGAAATCCAGAAGAAGATACTGCTAAATAGAAAAGTTAATTTGCTGGTGGAGCTTAACAATTGTATTAAACTCAAGGAAATAAATCTGTGATATGTGTACTTGATAATGAAAATTGACTATAAGAGAAATTAATAGCAGGTAGACACTGACAGTAAGTTAAAATAAAGGCAAATCTCTGTTTTGCAGCTACTTCCATACCTTCAGTCCAACCTTACCGGTTTTAAGCACTTGGAAATTCTCAACTTCAGGAACGGAAGTGTGATTGTGAACAGCAAAATGAAATTTGCCAGAACAGTGCCATACAATATCACGGAAGCAGTACATTGTGTTTTGGAAGATTTCTGTGATGCTGCAGCCCAACACCTCAATTTGGAGATTGACAGCTATTCCCTGGATATTGAGCCAGGTAAGATTGTGTTATAAATGTTAAGTGCAAAATCAAAACCAACCAGACAATCTTTTCTCAGGCTGTTACAGCTGCAGATGTATGACTGTCTTGGAAATAACCATATTAGCAACCGCCTCCCAGTGACAGAGAATAGTAAGACAAAAAGGATGTTGCAAATTCTCTGCAGATGTATTTTCATACTGTAATGAAAAGCTGGGTGGAGCTGTTGGACTGTGCATGTTCACCTACTGCTTTTCGGAGACAAACAGAGTGTTGTCTAGAACAAGGGCAGGGTGAAGACAGGCATAAGAAATGCTCATATGCAGGCTGCAGGTGTGACATGGGAGTCTTGCACCTGAGTATGTAAACATAATTTCTGATGATTATTGCAATGTTGTAAGCAAACCATGGTTTAGAGCATCATTAAATCTTTTTTAAAGGGATACAGCATTCAAACCAAAAGGAGACAATTTTTTACGAATAATTGGATTCTACAGATACTCACTGACTGGAGCATGATTTTATGTAGTACTCCATAGATTTGTAATTCTAGCATCCCCGTGGATTTTTATCTTTCAAGTAAGTTTGTAGTCTTTGTTAAACAGTAGAAAGTCAGTAACTAAACATCCAGACACTATTCTTATGTCAAAAGCTTAGTGTTTTCAAAAACTATACTGTTTTATAAAATTGACGCCTGAATCTATTTTCAGACTCTGGAAATTATTTCAGGGTTGAATTTAATTTCATTGTCATGGAGAAGAACAACAGCAAAAGTATGAAGATATCTTCAGGAGTTTTGGTTAAGCTGTCTTTTTATGTGCAGATCTCTGACAATTCCAGAACAAAAATCCATTTACAATTCAGGCAGGCAGTTTCTAACCAGTTTTCATTTTACATATGTCTTTGTGACCACTAAAAGCATAGGTAGCTTGTGGTAAAGAAAGCTAACAAAATCACGGTATTCTACCCTTCAAATACTGCCATGATAAACTGATGTTTGATAAATAAAGTATTAAATTCATTAATTCATTACATAAAGAGTGAACTTTGGGCTGCCACATGTTCCTTGATTTAGTAACAAATTTTCATTAAATAAAAATTAAAATAAGAAAGATCCTAAAATGCAATTTCAGAAAAATTTAAAATTTAAATCTTTCATTTTCATCCGATATGCTTGACTGATGTGGTATTTCAACATTAATTCAAGAAAACGTTATTACAGAGAGTTTGTTGAGGGAGCTGTTCTCTCAAGGCTTACAAGCAGTAGCATAGAGTCAAAATAGAAGAAATTGTGTTTACAAAGCCAGTATATTCCAATACAGGTGTTTCAAAGCCTGATGTGTTTTCATTTCAGAAAACAAACAAATAAATAAACCCAAACCTGTGCAGCAAATTAAGGAAATACAAGCAAATTCCTCTTTATGGTGAAACTGAGAGCCATCTAGTGGTAATGATGTTCTACCAAAGTGAAGCATGGATGGGAACTGACAGTCCAAAATACACACCAAGAGTCAGCAGCTGCAAAGGGCTGAATGCACTGGTCATATATAATACCATAAAGAAGGACTTTTACAAATACCTGCATGCAGTATTTCTGTAATCTAAATGAAGTGAAAACACAAAATATAACAAAGTAAGCAGTTACATATTAAGGAAGATGAAACATGATCACAAAAACTCAACCCAGCCAAGTGCTCATTCCAAGCTCTCCTTGTTGCTGGAGTTCACATGTGCACACACTCACAGCCCAGGAGCAGAGGACATATCAAACTAACATGCACATTGCATATAGCAAAGGGAAATGGTGCATGCTAAAACCCACTAGTCAAAAATTCAAAACAGGAAATAGCCATAGAATTATCGAGGGGTTAAAAGTGAACTGCTCTGATGGATTCATTTCTACCACTGAAGCATATCCCAGTGTGTGTCTGAGATTTTCATCACTCCTATAACAAATGCAATCCTCATTTTTCATTGAAATTAGTATTACTGAGCATCTAGTATAAAGCATGAAGTGGCTGCAGAAGAAAACTCTCAGCACACTTAGTTCCTGCAGGTAACAAGCTACAATATCCAGTACAAATCTTCCTTTTCAACTACATAAAGGATCACATAGCCCAGCTCATGCATGTGTATCTGCTCTCATTTCCTTCTCTGCTCTCTTTTCCACTTTTTTTTTTTCTTTTCCTTTCTGGATTCATACATCTTACTGGGATTGTTTGCTGGCAAGAACAGGATTTGTATCCCCTAGTCTGCTTCTCATCTTTTGCCTTCTAAGGTTTTTGCCCCATGGTACACAGGAAACAGGCTCCATGAGGCAAGACTGGTGGGTGCAGCCCTCCTCACCATCCCATCAGTACAAGCTGGGTTGAGGGGTTGAGCACTGGGTTAAAATCACTTTCTGGGTCTTTTTTTTTTTTTTTCTTTCATTTCTAGTAAGGAGCAGAGAATGGGAAAGGAGAAGCAGAGTTGTATCTGATTTGAGCCTTTCCATGAACATCAGCAGGGTCCTTTTCCCTTAATCTCACAGAGGCATCCCTTACTAATATTTAAAAAACAAAACAAAAGCCCCAGCAAGCCTTCCCAATGCCAACATACCACAAAACAAAGAAACTTAAACAAGCAAAAAAAAACCCACTACAAACCCTGTAAGCATATATTTTCTTTGGAATATGACAGTATTTCTACATTGCAGGTCTTAATATTGTGCAATATTCAATAACCCCATCCCTCTGTCCTGTCCTAAATTATGTGTCTGAGATCATTACAGTTGAAATTCTTTCTCACACATAAGGCTGTAGCACGGGATCTATGAGTATGATGCTAGCACTCATGGCAAAAATAGGATAAAAATATCCAAACGTGAAAATCCTTGTCAGTGAGACGAAAATAAAATCACAGCTTAACAGGGATGGGGTAAATAAGTGCAGAAGTCAACATGGACTTGCATGCTTGCTGTGTCCTGTACAGGAGGAAGGCTGTGTGTCTTTTCATGCAGGACACATCCTCCTATTAGCACACCCAAGTGACGGGCCAGTAAATGCGAGCTGTTTTCTCTGTCTGCCACTAGCACTGCCAAGGCCCTTTGGGGTAATGCTTCAGTAAATGATTTACCCATCCTTTACAGCTGATCGGGCAGACCCCTGCAAATTCATGGCATGCGACAAGTTTTCTGAATGCGTAATGAACGAGTGGACAAAAGAGGCCGACTGCCTTTGCAAGCCTGGCTACGCCAGCCAGGACGGGTTGCCCTGCCGGAGCCTGTGCGAGCTGGAGCCCCATCTCTGTGTCAATGGTGGGAAATGTGAGCTGGTTCCAGGAAGAGGAGCTGTCTGCAGGTAAATAGATGGTGACTGATGTGAATTCAGCCCCCAGGTAACGTGCATTGCATGAACAAGAAGGGCTGAGCTGATACTTTCCAACAGCATAAACTACGCTAATAAGCCAAAACCTCAATATTTGGATGCTGTAAGTCACACTGCAAATACCCTTCTAAAGTATTAACAGTCTCACCGTGGATAAATCCATTTCTGCCTGTTAGCATACACAGAACATCATGATCTAGTTATTTTTAAAGATGCTTCAGAAATTCAGCATCAGTGGCAGAGATGGCATACACAAAGCATTCATTCCTTTCAGATTTCCAAATACACTTTGGAAAAATGAAATAACACATTCACAGTTTTGCTATTGATTACATGGTAGCATTTTAAGAAATTTTAAGAAATTTTAAGAAATTACACTTTTCTAAGATGTATTAAAAAGGAAACCTTTATTCATATAGACACAGCTATGAAGACTACTGTGATTCCAGACCACCCAATAAAGCACAGGGAGGCTGAGGCTGCTTTCAGGGCTTTCTGGGAAGGACTCGAAGATAGCAGCTCTTCCTCACCGCAAATATATTCCCCTAAGGATTTTTAAATGGAATTACCTTAAGTTAATATTGAGAAGTACACAGTACCTGAACATATTAACTCTTTACAAAGTATCAAGTCTCTTCTCATTGTAAGACTAGACAATTCAGAGCATTATGTGAAACTGTACTCAACTGTCACGCAGTAGCTGACCAGCCACGTACATAAGCAAGAATCAAGTTACAATTCTTGCATTTGTTTATTCTCTCTTAATACTTTGACTAGATTAATGATACATCTTTAACCTTACTTAGGATTAACATCAAGAAATAAGACCACTGGAAAAATTATTCAAATTATTCACTTTTATTTTATATTTTTATAACTATAAAATATTTATATTTTATTTTATATTATATTTTATTATAACCCAACCGCCAAAATTAATTTTCTTCAATGGGCATCACAGAAATTATATTGAATTCTAATAGTTACTGCCAAATTCCTGACTTGCAGAGTCACAGTAGTGCAGCTGCAGCATTTAGTACTAGAAATCAGCCTGTGAACTAGAAAGATCCTCTTCAAAGCTTTGCTTAGGTAGCAAGGGGTCTGACCTACTCCTCCAAGACTGATGCACTGAGGAAAATAACACTTTCCCCATTCAGAAAAGCCCTGACTTGATGTACAGGTATAATCAAACCGTCATGTGAAATTATAAAAGTATTAAAATTAATACATGAAATCTTTTGTGAATTATAGCAAGTTACAAATTACCACCAGTGTCAAACTGATGGCCTATTATTTGCACTTGTGTTTCATGTAAATTCACTTTCCCCTTGTCCTGTAAAGAGGAGTAGAGTCCTGCTATTTGTAGTAGAACTCTTATTTCAGACCTTGCTACCCAGAGTGAAATCACCAGTAAACAGGATATAGGCTTCAAAGATGTATTCAGACATTACCTTAAGACACACCTGAGCTTCAAAGGTTCTAAACCACAAATCTTAGCTCTGGGGTTACAAATTTGTCAGAGATATTTAAAATTCATAATTTCCTGAAAATTTGTAGGTCGGCAAGGAATATATCAGTGGCTTATTATTAACTCACTCTTATGAATGTAAAAATATTATCTTTCCCTATCATCAATCACATTATTTTCATGCAGACACATAATAATTACTTGTAGTGGAAATAATGTGTTCATATTAAATTGCAGAATTTCCTTTGTTTTCATTTAAGGTACTCAGTATTTTTTGCCTTGAAGTTCTGTACATTTTTTCTCTTCCTTTCCTTATTTTAGATGCCCTGTACGTAGACACCACCTTTACCAAGGACAGCGCTGTGCAAAATTTGGTCCAGAGCCCATACAACCCTTCATTTTTAAACCTCTCATTCTTGGCTTAGGAAGCCTTGGTTTTCTTTTCATCATTTTAATTATTAAGATAAGAAGAAAATGCAAAAGAAACTCTAATTTGCAGTAAGCAGCTCACAGTCTTTTTCTTCACCTTTCAAAACATTCCTTTGGTTTCTTTTGCAATTTAAAATCTTATCTAAACAAAAATGTTCTGCATTGTAGAAGTCCTACTCTCAGCAGCTGCAATTCAGAAAGTGCTGTAAGGATTAATCCCGCTTTTGAACACGATGAACCTCTATCTAGCTTTTGTCACACGGCTTGCAGTGTAAGTGCTTGTCTCAGTTCCTCAGAGATCCTTGATCACGAAGCATTACATGAACTTGAAAACGCAATTCAGCCTGGAGGTAAACTGCATGGAAATCCCTTTCTTATCCCTCAACAGACAGCCCCACCTGAAATAATAGGTCCACCTCCATGTATTAACTCCACAACTAAATCAAACTTGAATCTACTGCCTTGCTTGGCAGTTTCAAAACTAAAAATACTAATGCATTCATTGCTTTCCACACTTACTGCAGTGTAGATTTCATACCAGGATTGTAGAACTGCTTTTCTTACAGCTCTCTTGCATGGCTCTGGCAGTCTATCCTATCTGAGTGCTTTTTGCCATTTAGTGAAATAATTCGTGGTTTGAGGTTTGTTTTTTTTGAACTCTTGTAGGTCACCAGATGAGTTTACAAAACCAAGACTGACAAGTTAGTCTCCGGAATTCTTCATTTCCAGCATCAGCCAGACAAAACCAAGGTTTGTGACTATTTTCAAGAACCTTAAAAATCTGTTGTGCCCCATTTGTTAATGTTACCAGGGAGCCTCTTTGTAGTAATTCCATACAAAGAAAAGCTCGTATTTTTTGGATGCTTGATATGACAACTACAATTTCTTCTTAAATGTTGTTCTATAACAAAGTTCTATTTTGTATAACCATGTGCTAATGTGGCAGTCACTGGAACATATGAAGGAAGAAATACCTGAAATGACAAATTAAAACAAAATGCAAACCAAAGGGGAAGTTTAAATAGCAGTACTAGATCACTTAAAATCTCAGGTCACTCAGTCTGGTTAAGCTACATAGAGTTTGAACAAGTAGGAATTCTAATTAGAACAGAATACTGCTCATATCTCAAGTATTATTTCAAGTTTTGCAACTTGAAACTCCTTGTATCTTTGTGGGGGAAAAAAAGAGAGGAGAAAAGCCGAGTCAAAAATTCCTCTAAAATTGGCAGACTTTATCTGACGTATCTGAGTATATCCTCTTGATAGGTAAGAAAAAGCTTTACTTTGCCGTTTTCATTTTTCTGAATTACAACCCTATTAGGAACCAAAAGGTTTTGCTGTAGCTGTTAGCAACCATTGTTATTGTGGGGAATATCAGTACAGGAGTGCCCTTGGCACTAGCTGGACATTGTGGAAGACAGGATACCAACTACCTGATTCTTTGGCTCCTTACAGGTTTATTGTTATGTAAATAAAGGAACAAGCAATGGTACCATATAGAAATATTTTTTTGCACTGATGTTCCACATACCCAGGTCTGGTCTCTTCCAGTACTCTGGCTACATTTACAGCCTGAGCTGAAAATGAGGGGACTGGAATGAAAACATAGAGATGGACAAAGCAGCAGGGAGCAGCAGTTTGGAAAAGCCCAAGAATGAACTTGCTTCACTGCTTATAAAAGCACCAGCACAGATGTTTGCAATTAGTATTTTAAACCCATCTTAAAAGAAATGTGCCCATGGGCAATTGTAGACTAATAAACTTTCTTACTAGCTAAACTACTTAAAATTACTACATAGAAAAGCATTAAATATTTTATTAAAGTAATAAAATGGCACATCTGTGAAAGAAAACCAGGTCTGTGACATCTAGACCATATCTGAATTGTCAGAGGTACATTGACAAAGTTCTTCTCAAGATCTAGTTAAATAAATTAATGTAGTTAGAAATCCAGCAACCACAAAATTGAAATGGGTTTGAAAAAGTTAGGTGGCTATTTATCACTGTTATTTACATTTACAGTGAATGTTTACACCACCCTTACATTCAAAATGTTTTTAATGATTTGAAAAAAGTCAATGGAGGAAGAAAATGAATGCAGAACAGCTTTCATTAGCTGAAAATAAGAGCAGCACTTTGATGTCACAATCTAGAAAACTCCTTTGGGGCTAAAATTTTTAAAACTGAGTATGACACTTGAACTGAATTTTCAGGAGGATTTGGCTGTCTAGAGCTTGTAGGCCAAATTGAAAATTCAGTATTTAAATTCTGGTTTGCAATATGCAATGACAGCAGTGACAGCTTTTTAGGATGTATTATCTGCAGTAAGTACAGCTCTGTATTTTTAAAGGCATATATGAAAATAGGCACAAAGCTCCCGTAGAAGCTAAAATAACCTTCTAATCCTTCCCAAATATGAAAAAATGTCTCCAGTTTCTTACAGAATCACTGCATGGAAAATTATCGCAAAACTTGGTTGTCAGAGGGGGTTTTGATTGGGTGGGGTTTTACTCAATTAGTCTTTCCAAAACTAACAACCTTTAACATATCCAGGGATGGCACATCCACAACTTCTCTGGGAAATCTCTTCCAATGCCTCACCACCCTCACAGTTAAGAATTTCTTCCTTACATCTAATCTAAATCTCTTTCCGTTTAAAGCCATTCCCTCTTGTCCTATCACTCCCTGCCCTTGCAAAAAGTCTCTCTCCCTGCTTCTTGGGTGCCCTTTAGGTACTGAAAGGCCACTAGGAGCTCTCCCTGAAGCCTTCTCTTCTCAAGGCTCAATTCTCCTTACAATGAATTATCTCTACAGTTTTAGTGTGACCTTGCCTATTAGCTATTAGAAAAATAGTACATTTTCAAATTCAACAACGCTTTTCAAATGTCTTATGAGACTTTCTCTTATAGGTATTCAAGAAAGAAGGTCTGCATTATTCAAGACTGGGCTTCAGGATGAGTATGAAAAAAAAAAATCAAGGATTCCTGAAGATACAAAATTTTTGCTCTAAAATCAGTGCACATTTAAAAAAAATAGTTTTACTGAAGGAAAGCAAATGACCAAGTTGAGCAGCTCTTTGTCCATGTCTAAAATGCCTGGTAGGAAGTCCCCACCATTAAGATGCATGCATTAAGCTTCTGGTGCTTACACATCTTAACTTATTTAAGAGCTGAATGCTAGAAACAGATTTTGCTGAGCTGTGACATTTTTCAGTATTGTAAGTCACAGCTGTTCTGGTAAAAATGTCAATGGAACTTCACCGCATTTCTATACCCCTTTATTAGCCTTCCTCACACACACTGATGCAAATAGTGAATGGAAATAAGAGCTGTCATTGACCGAAGGCCACATGAAAAGCATTTGGCAACTTCCTCATTCTCTCCCTGCAATGCTCACATTGCAAATCACATAGAAGTTGGACTTAATTTTTCAAGTGTTTCTGTGAACATCAGATTCCTATTTTTCTGTTAATAAACACTTCTTTTTACATATGTACATATACACTTAGTGTCACTATCACCAGAAATTAAACAGTTACCAGGTTATCCTAAGACTTCAAACTTTTTGCCGAGGTACAATATGTGGAGTTTCAACTTTTCAGAACATGAGATTTAAATTCACAAGCACCCTCCTGGTAGTGAGTAGATGAGAATTGCACACAAGCACCTATGCTTTAGACTCAGTATACACACAAATAATTTTGAGAAGTTACTGTTAGTTTTTGTAGAAGAAATCTAAGCAGACAACGGGTGGCCATTAAGTATTTTGTAGGCTTATTAATTTATGCACTATGAATCCACAATCCTGATTCAAGTATGAGCATTATTTTACCTTGAGTATCTTTTTCTTGAGTATATATCTCTACTTATATTCTGCACCAGTGTTGTATTCAGGCACTGGTTTGCTGCTTGGTGCACACCAGAAGTCGTACTTACATCTCAAACTGAGCTTCTACAAAGTTCACAACTATCCTGGATAACAACATCCTCATGCAGATGTGAAACTTTTGTGTATTCAGGACAGCAGCTGATTTTAGTGACAATTCTTACTTCGCACTGTGCAGTTACCACAGCAAAGACTGAACTTTAGTTTACCTTCTCAAGTCCACTCAAAAGAACTGTTTACAAATTCCAAACAACTGCATGGATTTGCCTGCAAAACCACCAGAACTGGTGACTGTGTACAAATGAAGGCAATGCACCAAGAATACAAGGTTGAGTTTCTACAGCTGAAATAGTATTTTTACTTACTTTATTTAAGTAGGAAAGAAAAATAAAGAAGAAACCTAAAATGTGGTTTTACACAGTAACACTTCAGAAGAAAATTACTTTTAAAATACTTTTTGCAGGGCACTGGAAATCATCCTTGCCTACAAATGCTAGCTTTTCACTATTGCTCATGTAAGCTAAGAATGCATTAAGAATGCTGATAGCATTCCATTTTTTTCCATTACAAATGTATTTTTGTATGTGTTTAGTGTATTACAACTTATACTAGTTATCATCAGCCAGATTAAAAAATAAGTAATTTTAAAATGTGTATTATAATAATGATTATTCATGATTGTATTTATCACTCTCAACTATTAATTACCAAATATATTTGCTGGACGTAAACCTTTTGTATTTCAATAAAACACAATAAAACTATTTACTTGAAAATTTCACAGGGAATTGAATTGGTACTTAATCTTACACTAAAACACATCATGTTGCTTTAAAACTGATGTAAAGTTACATCAAAGATAAGAGCCATAAGGAAACAAACAAAATTACATTCCCTAGATAAAGTATGAATTACTTGAATCTTTTTAAATTAAAAAACTACCACTCTACTTTGGCCCTTAACACAAGAATGTTCCCTTAGACTCAAGGGGAAAACAAACAAACAAAACCCCACAAAAGCAGTACCACATCTCCATCCCAAACATAAAGCTTGCCGCACAGCGCACACACTCAAAGCAGCAGAGTTGGTGTCACTAGTCACTGACTGACACAATCTAAAATTAAAAGCATGAAGAGTACACAGCATAGCAAATGACAGACATATTGGAAGTGATAACAATAAACGTAAAAAAAAAGTAGTAATAAAAGTAAAAACATACTTGTTTCAATAAATACTGAGAAATTAAGTGTGAGATTTGAGATAACAAAATGAGAATTTTTTAATACCAGAATGTTATTTTGGAGGAACACTTACCTTATAAAGTAAAGACAAAATCTTTACTAGAATAAAGCTTTAAAAAGTAGCTTTAAGCACCAAAAATATCTGCTAGAAAAGCAGCAGGCAAGCAAAGTACCAGCAAAGGAATATTTTCATCTTTCTCATAACTTAATTAACCCTTATGCTTCTTCAAAGACAAAATGGTAAGAAGATACAAGTGAGATTTCAACACGGAATGTGTTTATTTTTTATTTTTAATTTTCAGTACAGTATTAGGAGGTCATTTAAATACTTTAAATAAAGATTTTTGAGAAAAACCCAGAGGATTCAACTAGGTAAAGGAAAACACAATCTTATCAGTGGATAAAAGACAAGTATTGACTGACCTTAGGATCTTCAAAGTAGCATTCTCAAGAAAATGCATATTCCTGGGTCACCTAGTCAGAAATGTAAGCCTAGTGTGGTGATTCTCTTCCTCTCCTTTGTTTTGTGGAGCATTTTAGGCAGATCTCAACTATAACAGACAGCTTCACTGACAGGCAGGAAGAATTTTTTTTTTTTTTTTTTTTAAATCAAACATATAGGGAACCAAGCCAATGTGCTTTAAAACCCAAATTATAATTTTCTCTATAACTGTAGATCAGAAGGGCATTAGGTCATCCTACAGTCCTAAAGATCAACCCCTTCGCCTCCTTTTATATTTCCTCTCCAAATCAACCATGTAATTATCTGACACAGTACAAGAGACCATGGAAACAATTGGTAAGCAGCTGAATATTGCCAGACATGTAAAAAAAATTAAATAATCTAAAACTAACTGCAAATTAACTTCGTTGCACAAAAAGATAAGTAAAACTAAGAGCAGAAGCTGCTTTTGGTGTGGAGTAAAAAAAAAAGGAAAAAAAAAAGCAGCCTGCTACTGTGCAAACTAGAATACCCTGATTTCTGGAATGCGTCTTCTGCTTCCCTCAGGCATACTGCTGGAACAATGCAGAGAGGTGGGAACATCACATTTAAGATGTCCAGCCACCAGACCCTCTTACACTATTTACAAGTCCATTTTATTTTCATGATAGCTCATATTTGTTAGTAATTTAGTAAACAAAAATTTCCATATATCCCATTCTGAAGAATAAATTGTCTTTCTGATGCCAGTCAAGGAAATCCTGACATAACTAAAGGAACAGATTAGAAAAATTCAGTTAATTTAAAGCTCCCTGCAGGTATGTTTACACACATACGTACTAAAATATTTAAGCACATGTATGTGTATATACCTACACACACACTTAAGCATTTGAACTTCTTTGCTTACTATGTTCAGTCTCATAAAATCCATGGATTTTTAAAGATATATACACTGAGATGGAATGTGTTAAGTCAAGCAGCTAAACCCAGACAGAAATGAACACAAGTCCAGGCCAGTGATTTTTATTCCTTGGATCGCATGAGCAAGCACAGCTTCTTGTGGTGCTAAGTATCCAGGGATTGAAGTTGTGACATTTTGGTTCCAATGCAGTAACACATTAAACCAGTAACCTAAATTTCATAAGCTGCACCTTTAAGCTCGTGCAACACTGTACAGGTTTGCACACAACTGTCTAGCCAGCAGTCTGATGCACTTTCCATCTTACAGCCAAAAAAGCCTGTTTCAGTGAAGAATTCGGGTAAAATGAAAACAATTTTCTCGTTTGCAATCACATGACCAGGAAGTAGAGTGGGTCTGCAGTGGAAGCTGAGATTCCCTGATGCAGTGGGTGTGTAGAGAGTTAACTACCACTTGAACATCTCCACATTATTCCAGTAACGAGTGCATTAATAACAACAAGCAGACTGTGGCATGCAACCATAATCTATAAGGTCAGCAAGGAGCTTTCTCTGTGCTACAGCACTGCACCTCTTGAAAATTAAGTATATTTATGCATTTAAAAACTAAAGTTTCCAAGAGGTTTCATGCTGAGTAAAGAGTGAAGAAATTATTTTATACTGCAAGCAAACTCTGTCAATTAAAAAGGGCAAGAATTCATTTTTAAATCAGGCTACGTAATTGGACATCAAGCTACTTGTATTTTGAATTTCTATCAGAGAGATAACAAATGGTCATGTTTAATTTGTTGAAATAATGGCCAGCAAGGTAAAGGAATGTTCACATAAGTGAAAGAGCTGTGTCTCAAAAATGTATGAAATTAATGATTCCCACCCACAAAAACTCCCCAAACAAACTGCTTAATAAGGGAACTGTTACAAGCTATGAAACTTGACAGAGGAGATTACTATAAAGCTCAGCATCCAAATCACTACGATATTCCAGTACCACTAAAAATTGTAGCTATTTCATCAGCACATAGTATTAAGATGCATTATGTTATTGGACCAACTTTTTACACAGTCTAACAAAAAGTACAGACCTTGTGTATCTCGTTACAATTAAAATAAAGAGGATTTCTGAGGCTCAGGCCTCAATATTCAGTTAAGTTATACTGCCAGCAAAAAGCTGAACATATTTCCCTTAATGCTATCCTTAATCTTATATACCTTCAGATACAAGGCTTGGACAAATTTGTGTAATATATTGATATTATACTACCTGGCTAAACAAACTGTCCAAGAATTGCTAATAGAAATGTGGTCAGAAAAATAAAGTCTAAAGCAGATTTGTACTTAAAGAGAAAAAAAAAAAAAAGAATTTAGGAGATAAGTGGTATAAGCCCTAATGAGCAGTACATTCTTTGAGGACCTCCAATATTACATTATATTGACATATATGAATGCTCTTGGAATGTACAGAAAACTATTTCTCTTAAACCAAGACAGAATGCATTAAATAGGAGTTTATGGGTCTCAAGTGTAGGAGGATTTCCCATCAGGTTCTGGAAAAACAAAACTCATTAAATACAGACACTAAGCAGTTTGCAAATCAGGACATAAAATGTCTCAGATTTATATAAAAGTATACTCCAACTTCTCCGTAACAGAAGTCAAAGCTAAGGCCTCACAATTCCAGTTATTAGAATCAGCATATTCTCTTTACTAGGCCACCACTTGAAGCCAACTATTCAGTGTTTTAAAGAAGGAATCTTATAAAAAGGTAGTTGCAGTGCAGTTCTTTGCAATATGAACCCTAGTACAGACAGATTGCTTAAAAGTGTTAAGAGTTATAACAGAAACTGTTAAAGAAAATGCAACATATAAACAAAATGCAACAAACTACACTGACTGAAGTTTCTTCAAGGTCCTCATACCTAGTATGTTCACTACACAAATTAAACATCATGAAGTACAAATTAACAAACCACATGATTAATAAAATCTGATCACTATATTAAACATCTCTACTCTGATTATAGAATGTTTACGCCCTCTGTAGCACAGAGGAGCTCTTCCCTTTGTATCGTGGGCAAGGTCCTCATCCGAACGCTCCTGTGTCAAATGCCCAGTTATTTCAACAGGTTCTGCAGCATTGCCGTAGCATAGGTAGGGCGAGCTTGTCTGCTTGCAATTGCATTTTGCAGATACTGGATACCTCCACAGCGCTCCCAAATTTCTTCAAACTGTCTCGGTAAAATTTCAGCTCCTCGCTTTCGGGTTAAGCCAGTCTCTTCAAGATTAAGCTCACACATATCCATATCATCCTTACCTGAAATGGTAAAGGGAAAAAGAAAACATTTTTTACATCATTCAAAGGTCCCATTAATAAAGATTAGACCTCTGTTAACTACATTTCCTCTCCGTAGCTCTGGTTTGCTAGTAGACTTCATAGCTTATGAGGCAGCTCTCAGATACAGGTATCTTTCTGTTTGCTGGTTTTTTGTTACACAGAGAACACTAAAGCAGTATGGGAATGAACTAGTATCAGATGGTGCAATTGACAAAGTTGTGCTTAAACACCAAGCAAAAAGGAATAAAGGAAAGAAGCTGAAAAATCAACATCTTGATATATTCTTCTGAAATCCATTACAGGATGACAACCGCATTTGGATTACATACACTTTCAGTTTCAGGCCACTTCACAGTGAACTGCTTTACTATTTATTTAAATGTAGCAAATTAAGAATTCCAGACTTCGGATAAAGTAGCTAATCTGCCAGCCTACACCCAAAACAAACCGTGTTTACCAAATGGGACCAACACAGGCAATCCAATGAAATGGTAGGTGTAGCTCACACACTAAATCGTAATCTTATTTTTAACAGGTGATCACGACAGCAGTGCTACTTTTACCTATGGGCTTTGGCACTGAACAGCGACAGTTGGTACAAGGAATTCTACTTAAAATAATTTGCAGAAAACAAACTTTTGTTGCTAGTAAAGCATAATTCCGAAGTGAAACAAATTGGTTATGGCCTTTTCCTCAGTCTCTAAGTTAAATAAAAAAACTCAAAACACAGAACCACAAGCAGCATTTCTCCAGTGTTTTCTCCCCTGCTCATTATCCTCCAGAAAATGTGGATACATTTCACTACCAGATAAATCTCTACCTATCCACTGCAAATTTATTTTAAATGTTTGAGATTAAAAAGTTATTCTCCCATACTAGGTAACATAAATAGGGTAAAAGCATCAGCTCGCTATTAGCCCCATGCTATGGAAAGACAATGTAACATATGCACAAATTGTTTTGACACAAACTGCTAGTAATTCTTCGTAGCTAACTAAAAGACAGTACTATGATAAGTAGACCTTTCCCAGATAAATTGTGATGTTTTATCTTCACCCTGTCTCCAGTTCAATGAGTAATCTAAGGAGTCCTAATAATAAAACCCTTTACATTTGGATCCCCACTATGTCTACGGCTTCCCAAATTGAAGTATGTAGGCAAGAAAAACATGTAGCCAGTTACAGCTACATCATCTTAAACATTCGGCCACCATCAACAGCAGTGCCAAACACTCAAATCCTGCCCAGATAAGAACTGCTGACAGTAAAAAAAAAAAAAAGAGGACACAACTTGGGAAACTTGTAACCTCAGCCTCTTTTTCTAAGGTTCGATATCAACTCTGAACCTTTTCGAAGTTCCAATTTTGCTTTCAATACCAACCCGCTACAAGCAGAATAGGTGCCTTGTCAGGGTGAAGCTCCATTTGCCGAGCAATCCAGGGCCCATCAAAGTGTGCATACCACCAACCCTTCTTCTTGTTCTGGGGGTCTTTGTACTGGTCGGCAGGGCGGATGAAGGGAATGCGGAAGTAGCGCTGTTGTCTGTTTATTTCAATCTCTTGTTGTCTGCCTGGTAGCTGGGCTGTGGGGTTCTGTTGTGCTATCATACAAAAAATTCCCCCCAAAAAAAGCAAACAAAACAATTAGAAAACAAGAAAGCCATAGTACCTGCTTTATTAATCAGCAAATTAGACAACAAACAAACAAAACAACAAAACAAACAAACCCCCTCCAAAAGCCAAGAGATTCTCTCTGAATTCAAGGTCATCTGAAGTCTCAGCAAACCTAAAAAGTACTCCCATCTCATATAATGTGCATTCTGTTAGCCACAACAGCTAGAACACTGGTCAGAAGGGCTCATGTTAACTACTGTATCTCCATGTTGCCCAATGGCATGTTTAGACAAAACAAAGTAAATAAAATAAAGCATTCTGCTTTAAATAAATATTTAAGGTAAAACTTCCCATATAAAATTTCTTACCAACCAGAAACATTTATCATTAATTGCTTTAGTTCAGTCCATTTCTTCATAAAAAAAAAATCACAGTGCACAGAAGCATTTTCAGTTACAAGCATACAAAGCATCACTTGATAATGTTTGACAGTCAACACAAAAGGATACTGTTAGAAATTACTTATTTGTTAATAGGAATGTTGACAATAAATAGTGCTTATTACAAGGCTGCCACCAAACAATTTTCTGCCTAGATTTCTGTACGACAAAATCTGGCACAAGAGCTAATTTCTGGCTGCTTTCTTTTTTCAAGGAATTCTTTATTTCAGACCATTAAGATCAACAGACCAAACTTCTACAGGAGAAAGTTACATGAAATTTTTTCAAGCTTCATATGTATTTTTGGTAAATATTTTCCACACACAGTTTTGGACTGAGTTCCACATATTTCAGACTCTGGAGAGAAACTTGCTTTCAAATAAAAGCACATACTTCTCTACGTTAATTCATCAAATGATCAACCTTCTTAATCTTACGTATACGTTATCATAATTAGTTTTAAATATTAAATGCTCTTAAAAGCAAGATCTTTTCCTTTAATGACTGCCCCCGCAAAAGTTTGTTACTGATCTTGTTTTAGTGGTTTACACTATCATTACAAATACCCTCTTTAAGAACCTTTACCATCTCTACAAAAGAAAATCAGTATTAACAGTTGCATGTTTCAGCACAGAAGATAATTAAAAGTGAATTCCATTTTTTTCCTTGTCTGTTCAGCAACAAAGGTAATTTCTGAGCTCATATTTAATAATAGAAAAATGACAATCACTTTTACTAATGTATTTTTACAGTCATGAACAGGACTAATATAGACTACCAACTGCACCTTGAAATTCCTTCTGTTTAGATTTAAGCAAAAACAGTTTTTCTAAACTTGAAGAGCAGAACCTTAAAAATCACCCATGTGTTACACATATCAAATCTCCTTTTTTTTAAGGTGTGCATAAACAATAAACATAGAAGAAAAAACCCCAGATTTTAACAGGTGAATGCTACTTTTATGTATCAACTCTGATAAAATACATACCTTACAGGGAGACAGAGTTTATAAAACACTAATTCTATTTTCTACAAATTGTCTGAACATTTATCCCAGCAGATCAGTACTTTAGCATTGTCAAATACTTTTTGCACTGCAGTGGTAATTGCTAAGGCTCATTTCTACCCCTAAGCCTATCTACATCCAAGGGCAAATCTAGAGGACAGGAATGCTAAGCAGCCAATGTAGCCTCTACTCAGTGCTAAGAACTGTAGAGAACTTCTTTATTCAGAAGAAACCATCACCTGAATGCTAGTTTGTGTGCTAGGAAAATAGTTGTTATGGTAACTTGATTCCAGAGTTTTGCTACAACAAAAAGTCATGTGCAGACAATAAAAAAAAAGTTAGAACAAGAACGTTATTTCATTGGGGGGTGTGGAAAAATACAGGAGATTATACCTTCCAGTAATTTACATAAAAAGGTTATTTCACTCTCCCTTCCCATGACTCCTCAAATGGGTAGGATTTCATGAAGAAATGTACATTTGTAAATTACTAGAATAATGTATAATTACTATCAGATGAATAACATTGTTGAATTGTAATTTTTTTTTTTTTTACAATTAACTTCTATGTACATGTGTAGCAAAACACTGGATCAATCAATATTAGTATAGAGCTCTCAAGTGTTCCTATTCTTCAAAGTTAGCTTAAACAACCATCTCCTCACTTACTTGAGTTGCTCAAAAATGGTGCAAAATCTGTGAACAAATATTACATGTTGAACAAAACATGAAAGTGCTGATCCTTTATAAGTTATGGTTTCATTACTTCAACATTTTTCACCAATGCTGATGACAGACAAATAGGAATTCTAGTTACAAAATAAACACAGATTCTAAGCATTTCTACTCATTTTCTACTTTTATATTCATAGGGATTTAACCTTGATATTAATCACTTCAATAATTTGTGATGCCTGTTACAAAACCTCAGTGGTATACATGCTAAGCACAGACTGCTGTGACAAATCTGCTAGTTAATTAATGTAGAACTTTTCATTTTCGACATTTCTGCTAGAAAAAAACTTCCAGACCTCTGTCAACACCAAACCTGTCTATTCCAACAATAACATACAAACCAGTGTGTAGCTTCTAGACTGAATGTATGAATTTAATTAAAGGATACTTGTAAAATTACATTAAATCACTGAAGAGATGGAAAGAATAAACTACATCATTTGAAGCACACTTCCACTGACACCAGAAGACTTTTAGCTTAAACACCTAAGAAATCAGAATTCCTTCTTACTACCATCTCAGATCAGTATAATATATATATGTGAAATGCCCAAGTAGCATAATTATTTGCAATAGGAAGAATTATACTGACATTAAGAGTCTCTAAAGGTCACTATCAATTTCTTCTGAACTGCAAGGTTCTCTTCTTCAGAAATATGATACCATATTTCAATGAAGGTAAAAAAAATGCAATGAAAAACACTGAAAAGAATGCGGCAAATGTCTGAATAAATGAGATGAGAACATGAATATTCCCAGCTTTGTGTGCAAAAAGCCAAAGATCATCTGCTCTGTGATACTTCCCATCAGCAACACTGTGTATGAATATTTCACCCATTTAACTCCAGAGAGAACCTGCAAGCTCAAATTCAAAGCAATTTACCACTTTGCAGAAGTGCTTCAAATGTCTTTTCCTGGCATTTCAGTCATAAGCTTTCATAAGCACCTAAAACCACATTTCAGACACAAGGACCCATTCATTCTTTGATAACATCTTCTCCAGGGGTGCAGATTTCACCTGCCACATATCCATACTAAAGTTCCCTGAAAACCTGAAAGTCAGGTAATGCTCAAGCAATGCATAACTCAAGTAAACGAATCAAGGGGAAAGGAGATGCCTCTGTACATAGGGCACCTGCATACCCTGAGATCTTTATTCTCCATGTCCCAGGACAATGCCTTAATCTCAGGCTCACGTGACTTTAGGGAGAGCACTTTCTCCCTATCTTCCCTTCCCTTTCCTTTGTCTCTCCCACGAACTGTGTGGCAGGAACACAAATATCATGGAACCAGAAGACAGCAGGAATGATCTGACTAAATTATTCCATGCATTTACTGTGATTCTGTAAATTTCTTAGGTTCCTTTTATAACAGACGATCACTGGTCTTTGAGGACCAGTGTTGGGAAAAGAGTAACTCTGTTACAGTCCACTCTGTTAATATCACTCCAGAAACCGGATACAGCATTTTCAGGTTGGGCAGTCTTAAACTCCTACACTTTCTTGATGTATGTGAAAGGAAGCCACTTACTCTGATTAGTGTGTTGCTTTGACAATAAAGACCCATCTGTGAAATCAGTAGAATGAGGGTCTAAATAGAAAGCAGGGTCTGTGCAAAGTTTGTCACCCCATGAGTCAAAATTGCTATATCAACACTCACAGAATTTTTAAAAGAGGATGTAACATGATGCATGTAAGCAGTGATGTAAAGGACAGAATTATTAGCACCTTTTAAACGTATCTACATCTATGTCTACATAGCTATATATTATAAAACAATGAAGTAGCACAGCAATGAACATTTAACAAAAATGCCAGCAACTGCATCAGTAGATCAAGAACTCTTTTTAACAGATGTCAGCTGGATGTGAGAAAAGGTTTTAAGAGAGAGCTGTTCAGCACAAGTAGCTGGGTCTACCAAAAGTATTTTAATTTCTCTGAAGAATTTGCCAGTTTCAATCTCTCCAAAATATTTACCTTAAATCAACATAAAAATACTCCTAAAACATCCAAGTTTCTTCAACCTAGCAAACCAAAAATTCATTCTAGAAATGTTTTCTTTAGAATATTATCGGAAAAATTATTATAAGCACAAAATTATCTCTCCTCACCATAGTCTGTGACTGATTTGGGAGCACGCTGTTCTGTTTCTGCATTGCGTTTCTTATTCTTGGATTTCCAAGCATGATACACCTTTAGCCTCCGGTGGAACTCTTCTCTGCAAGCTGCCAAGAGTTCAATATCTATCCCAAAAAAAGGAGAAGGGGAAGGCATGAGTGAGAAAAGTCAGAAAAATTATTTATTAAATGCTTTTCTATATTGATAGGTATATGATTTGTGATCAAGCTGTAACACTAATATGCTACAATGTAATATATAAAGCCCTCGTTCTCTGCAGCACAGGGCCTGTGTTTTATGGCCCAGAAAGTACCTCAGAGTTTGATGTATCCTTTTCTGCTTTAGAGTAAAGGCAGTCCCCAAAGTAGCTGTTGTACTGGGACATTTGGAGCAGCGAAATGCTACAAATATTTCTGTTGACAGTATCAAAACACAAGCAGAACAGAAACAAATAAAAAAAGATAAAATTGCGCCGCTGAACTTTATTTCTGCAACTGAAAATAAAGAAAAACAGCAATCTGACTGCTCAGATTTGCATTCTGTTTTACCTATTTTAATTTTTCTGAATTCATTATACTAAGAGACTGAATGATGACAAGGCTTTTTCATTAGTAATCTGAGAGTATCCAAGCTGACTTGAACTCCAAGCCTATACAGGCTGCACCGCCTATACAGCTGAAAACGTTGCTCTCATATGGAAAAATAGTAAAAGAGGATGAATTTGTTTCTAATTCTGAGTGATCTTAAATCAGAAATTAATCACCTGCTTTCAACAGGAAGCAGGAAGAAACAGTAATATCTAAAAAAGGAATAATTCTTATCTGCCTCTATCTTCACAGCATTGAGGGTAAAGTGATTAATGCCCCACTGTAAGCTTCCCAAAAGAAGTTACACATGTTGATATTTAAAGAATAATAGGAATATCTAAGACAGAAAGTATTTTTACACTGTACTTTACGTGACATTTTTGCTTTCTTTATGATGTGGTGACAGCAAGAAGTGATAGCAAAAAACTTCTTAGAACATGCAAATTCTAGGTAAAGCATAATAACTATTATTCCCTCTGTGGAAGTATATCAAACTGAGTGAACTTAATTAAGAAGTTATAACATGTATATTTTACGGCCCAAGCAGTTTAATATCATAAATACATAATACCTAAAAGACGTAACAATGGAAATTCTGTTTCCTTAATATAGAAATAGATTCGTGTATTGTTCTTTTGGAGGTAAGAGAACTCTTTTTAAATAATTTGTCATTCACTCTAACTTAAGTAAAATTTTTATCTTTGTTATAGGAAGAAAGTAACACCTTTCATACAACTACAACCTGAACTCTTTCTCAAATCAGAAAAAACCCCACTTACCACAGGATGTGTTGATTGTATCGCGAAGCTCTGCATATTTCCACTTACTGAGATCATGCTTCTTAGTACCAGCAGCAGCTTTTGTGGCTTGCACTGCAGGACCCCTACAATTATTTTAAAAATATATATGTATTTTTTCAATTAAACAGGTAATGTTTTAAGAAGAGGAAGAGATCCCATGATCAACAATGCATCATGCTTATAACCATGCAGATCAGTAGCAGAGGGACTGAATTCTAAGGCAAAATACGACATTATTTTCAGTATGTTCAAATTATTAAGAGAAAATGAAAATACATTTTATGCACAAAATCATATCGTAATCCGATTGGCCTCCTAGAGATTAAAAGGAATTGTCATTAATACTGTTCATGTACGAAAAGACTCATATTCTATGTATCTCATCCCACACCGATGTACATTATAATTTTACTTAGTGCCAACCAAGATGCAGAAAACAAAGACTGACTGCAGACGTTTTTAGTTCCATTCTAAAAAAAGGCAAGGAAAACTATTTCTGAAGTAGAACAAGGAGAAGGAAGAAAAGCCATTTCATCTTCTATTTAAAATTGGTTTAGGACAAAATCCTTGTTCCAAAGCTCAAGAAAATGTTCTATCTTTGACAAAAACTGAACTTGAGAGAAGAAACCAAATTAATTTTATATTCACTGTACAGTGGCTATCTGATAACAGCAATATTTATTCTGGGGTTGGGGGTGATGATACTGATCACCAAGAAATACAAAGGTAAAAAAGACCACTCAGAGGAAAGACAGACCAGTAAAAAAAGACTCATCCAAATCCAGTGTTTTCCAAAGGCAAAAGGTCTTCACCATGTAGGTAATACACAAGTTAAGTCAACAGCAAATGCAAGTGAGAAATTATTACTAAAATCTCAATCATCTTTAAGAAAATGTACAAGGTTTCCATACACAAAATGAACATTACATATAAAGATAAGCCTGAATTTTTTTTTCCCCAAGAAATACGGTGTGGGTAAGTGGAAGAACCTCCCTTAGGAATGGCAAACTTCCTGTGGATTATTTGCCTACAAAATAAGTTCAAAACGCTGCAACTTTCAGTGACGATCAGCACACCTTTCAAACACTAAGGAATTCAAGAACAGACATGATTTTACCAACCTCTGCTTATGACTAAGAACATAAATTGAATTCTTTCGGGATCTGAGGGAATTTGTTCAAAAGAAACTACATCTTTAACAGGGTAGCAAAGTTCTTGATGCAATGAGAAGAAACCAGGCCTTTTCATTAGAAGGCCTGTTTGTGCAGTAATATCTTTGTGGGACAGGCACATTATTACAATAGGTATAATCTAGTGAATATTATTTTAACATTTATTTTTCCATAAAGGTCTCACGTGGTACTGTTAAGTTTTATGTTTATTTTCCTTTTTTAATTACTAGGTTATAAATAACTATTATAACCTGAAAATTTGCTTTATGCAGATACTGTTGTTTTGAAAGCAGAGATAATAAATGCAATTTAAATTTCATTGAATAAACCAAACGTTCTTCTTAACTGAACCACCTCTTCAGTATAATTAAAACTACAGAATCTTACTGTTGCAGTAGCAGCTTAATGCCTACTCATACTACTAATCCAACTCCATACACAGCTTCCAGTTAGAGTATGTGAGATTTACAACTTAAAAATTAACTCTAACTTAGCACTACTCATGAGTGTAAAACAAAAAAACAAACTCCTACAAAATATATACTTTACTATTTTGTTATTATTGGCATTTCGGTAGGACATTAGGGATTGCTGATAAATAATTTCCGCTGCCTGGTGTCTAACCTTCTTGAACCTAATTTGACAAATCCTAAGGATTTTCCTTATTTAACAACACTACCCACCACTCTAAGAGTTTGCTACCTAATGCAGAGCAGCAGAACTAGGCTGTACGATCTCTGGTTAAACTAGTAATCTTTAAGAAGGCTAATCCAATTGAATGGCTTAGTCTTTCTATTAGAGTACTACTCTGCACTCTGAAGATCAGTTACTTGTTTTCTACACGACTTTAAGCATAACAGTCTGGAAAGTAAGAGGAGTATCACACTTGACATTCAATCCTCACTGCTCCGTATGAGAGTTATGTATCATAAACAATATTTTCAGACTAAAATTACAAAGGATCAGCCTCACGTCAAAAGTTTCCAGTGTATGAAAAGTGAGACAAATTTAGTTAAACAAGCATGTACTAAGAGGTATTGCATTTTGAATTCAACCAAAACACAGAGCCTCTGATTTTGCCCCAAAGTTTTGTCATTTTTTTGTACATTAAAAATTGGCCATTGTCATTGGAACTGTGTCAATATATGCAATATAACATGGCCATTTAAATCCACATGCTACCTTAATTACACACAATGTGGTTTACTCCTATTCTTAAAATAACACTGCAGGAAAAAAATTTAGTTACCAGCTGCATTCCAATTATTCATGCTACCAGTAGAAAACTCAAACGTGAGAAAGATCATCTTCAGACTATATATACATAGCTTAATAACTTGTTTAACAACAGATTCACTTTTAAAAACTCTAAACAATTTTTCTTCTTCTGTAAACTTCATAAAATCAATGTCTGAGGTTATTTCTGCACTCAAGTTGCAGAAAAAATTTCTAATTACTTGCTGATATAGAAGACAATCATAAAAAATTTTTTGAACAGAGAATTATTATTTTACCAATCAGTATATTCAGACCAAAATCTGCATTTATTTTTCCTTCTTCACTGTGCATAAAATCTTGCATTACCATTCAAGAAATCTCAGAAGAAACTCAAGAAATCTGTTTGGATATCTTAAGAGGGTTTTTAATATACTCTTACCATGGTAATTTTCGAAACTGCTTTTATTTTATGGGAACTCTAATTAGAATATTTTCTTACTAAAAGCACAAACAGTTATGTTACTATTAAATAACTTCATTAACTCTGTGCTGACTCTGTAGAAATACACCTTTAAAAGATGTGGAGCCTTGTGTTCTATTATCACATAGGTGAAAAGAGAAGAAAGCTGGAGAAACATTAACAAAATTACACAAAATAACAGAGTAGATGAACTATTCTTATTCTTTTTTAATATAATCAATTAAAATAGCAGAAAAATAATTGCTGAAAAAAAGGTATTGGTAAAGAAAATTTACCTGAAAGATATAATTTGCTTATCTTCTTATCACTTTAAAAAAACCAGATTCCATTACTTTTAATTCCATAATAATTCAACCCATTTCATGTGTGATTTGTTTTTATAAAATGATTGAGTCACTGGTGTTATATCTTCTCACCTACCTAGACAATATTTCTGACATTTCAGTGGCCATTTGTTCCCTACAAGAAAATTGGTAAATGAGCATAGACCAAATATATTGATATAAAAACAGCCTTTATAATTGTGAAAGTCTCTTGACAATCAAATTGAAGTTAAATGAAGTGCACAGGAAATGGCTACTTATTTAAAATTATTTACATACATACATACATACATACATATATAGGCATACATACACACACACAGTCCTGATTCTGTAAAGAGCAATAAATTACACAGGGCAGTGAAAAATGGATGTTATATGAAAAACTTTACAACAATTATATAATGATTTTTGAATAGGTATTATTAGGTATATTCGATTATTAAGGGGTTTATTAGACATAAGCAAAGTAGTGAATATAAGGTATTACAAACTGATTTAGACATTACAGATGCATACTAATAAAGATTACTCTGGGGTATTAGTATATAAGAAGACAATATCAATTTCTTTTGATTAATTAGTGCGGCTTTTATCTATTAGAGCATTCAAATGGAAAAAAATGCCATACGCAGTCATTTGTGGCTTTGTTCCATTGGCTCTGTAAACAGAAGACATTTATGTTAGATAGACTACTGCCTAGTTAATATTCTAATAATCTGAAGCAAGAAAAGGGGTCACAGCATTTCCTGCTCTCTCACATCTTCTTTATTATTTCCTGAGGTTTTTGGTTTTTTTTTTTAACTGATTATATATACCTTTTTTCCACCCCAACTTTCTCATTCAATCATGACTTAAATTACAATCTAGAAAAAAAATGCACAAGTGAAAACTTCCCCCACCCTTTCTCCCCTGTCTGATCTTTCAAAATCGGAGACTTTGAGACATGCTACTTACATATTTCATGCTTGGATAAGCGTATCACAAGAAATAACAGCAATCCTCCTGTAGCTACTCTGGCAACAGGACAGATGCCTCTTCCTGCAAGCTGTGGACAGATCCCGAGTCTATCTGCTATACTGGAAACCCACAGGTGCACACACATAGCACTAAACATGCTACAAATTAGGACTTTTTTGGATTGTTCCGATGCAACACCCAGATACAGATACACTCACAACACTCTCTAAGACTAGCTCCTTTTGGTGTTATATGCCATATTGTATGTTTCAATAAGCCACAGGAAAACACTGCCCAGTTGAAAGCAGATACCTATTATTTAAATTCTTTTTTTACTGAAGTGCTGAGCACTACCGTTAATTTAACCCCCAGATGCAGTAAATCACTTATTACACATCCTTTCAAACTGTGGATGAGTAGTAAAATTGGATAAAGCTAGACAAGGTCCAGCAGATCCAGCACAGAATAAGCATGAATGAAAATGCTGAATCTTCTGTCAGAACAACCAATTTTTCTTCTTTACAGAAGCCAAGAAATAGATTTTTCAAGGAAACTGCTAATACTTATGCACCCTGAAATATCTATGAAAGCTAATGGTGAATGCAGCAAGGTACTGAGGAGAAAAGAAATAAAGTAGAGGCTAGTCATGTTCTAATATGACAACACTAAAGTGTCACATCTTCCTTAAAAATACGTACATAAAATCCCCTTTTTCTTACTCTTTTCACTCCACAGTTAGCACCATATAATGGAAAATACCATTTTATTCATGCCAATATGTGAGCATGAAAACTATTTTTTATAAAACTGTGTGAAAACACAGCAGAACCACCATACTGCATGAATTCAGTATGAAGTCATACATGCTTTATCTTACTACAACAAAATGTAACAGGAAAGGTATATATACTTCTATAAAAGTAAATTATTTTAGTGCATCACATATATGTAATATGTCAGCCTAAAATGTAGAAGATGGCAGACTAGAACTTCTTTAGACTCTAGCAAAATTTTGATTGGTATTATATAAAATAAGCCCTGAGAATTTATTATTTAATTATTAAATTGTGTATTTTGTTTTAAGCAATAGTTTTAATTTCACTGAATTTCCATAGCTGCTACCTTTAAGTCAACTCCTGAAATCTATCCTCTGATTTCAGTAGAAGATACTGGGGTCTGGGGAATGTTTTAGTACTTTGGTTTTAAACAAATCAAAATAAAATAAAATCAAAAATTAAATTAAAAGCATTCTATCCAGGTTTTTAATGTGGTTTAAACTATTTGAAGTAGACTTTAGAAACAGAAGGGAAAACAATCTGCCAATGAATTAAAAAAACTCTCATATAAGCAGATAAATCTATCACTTTTTTCTAGATTTAGGTATTATCTTGTTCAAGAAAGGATTTACATCTCTATGCTAATGGTTCAGACCATTCAGCACTTTCCAATCATTCAGAAGAGTCTTCAGTCTCCTACCACTAGCTACACAGCAGAGAGAAACTGGCAGTCAAAGAGTTACAATGACAATTAGTCCGTCATCCATTCTGGGATTATACAAGAAAGACAAATGTCAGATCACCTGTGAGCAGTAGGAAACACTGGAGATTAGAGCTTCACTGACAGAAAAGTTACTGAATTCTCTGAGCTCTTTTTGTCTATTACCTCCTTTCTTTCATATTTAAGAGAACTCTGCCAGGTTGCAACACTAGAGTGACTTTGTGTTTACCTTCAAAGTATTGCACCAAAATCCAGACAGGGAAAGTGGTGAAGCACTGGAAAGGCTGCTCAGGGAAGCTGTGGATTCCCCACCCCTGAAGGTGTTCAAGACCAGGCTGGATGGGGCTCTGATCTACCTGGTTTAGTGGAAGGTGTCCCTGCCCATGGCAGGGGGCTGGAACGAGATGATCTTCAAGGTGCCCTTCCAACACAAACCATTCTGATTCTGTGAATTGAGTATGTCAGTCTCATCGGAGACAATATCACAGCTATTGTAAAACTGAGGGGAAAACCACAACTATTTCAGTGAAACTATCTAAAAGTCAGTATTGTACATGACAAAAAAAATATCCACCTATCTCAAGTAGGCATACAGTTATTTTAAAAAAAGTATATATCTAGATAAAATTGGGTAGCAAATGGAACACATCTGGGAGTTTGAAATTCGATAGCAGATTTTCTTACACCCATTTCAACAACAATAAACTGAGTACAGTCATACTAATGAAGTCATGTGATCATGTTCACAGGTCCCTTTATGCAACTTGACCAATAAGTACCATTTTTACTGGAACTTCTAAGATGCTTCTAAGGCATCACCTTTTACACACGAAGAGCTCTTGTTTTGCAGACAGGCAGTGTGGTTCTGTATATCAAAAGTTAAGCTCTTCTTATGACACATCAAAAATTCACACAAAAAAAGACTAACATTTAGTTTTTGAACCCATCTATGTTAGATATGTTCTTTCCACTTGAAAAAATCTTACCAGTCATGACCCAGAAACAACTATTATTTCTGTACTCAAAGTGGGCTTCTTGTTTAAAAAAAAAAAAAACACACTAATTCACTGTACAAATGGAACCATCAAGTCCTAGCAAAGATGTATTTTATTACTACTTACCACTGAAGAAATTCCATTCCCTACTTTAAATGAGTCATAAAAATCAGAATTTAAAGTTTGCCATCCTTGTCAGAACTCAGAAAGAGAAAGAGAACTGCAGCCATAATCACAAGCACCTCCAAAATTACTGATGTAGCAAGATGCAAAATGAAGAAAGTCTAAGCAAAAGCAGTCTATTTCTAACACATTTCAAAAGTTAATTTGAAAAACATTCTAATACATTGACTAAGAAGGTCCACTTAATAAACACAAAGTTACATAAAAACAACAACAGCATAGTCTTAAAGGGATCAGGATAGGAAGGAAAAAAAAAACCACCACAGAGAGGAAAACGTAACTACTTAACTCCATACCTGCGCAAACCTAAATCAAGCTGAGCTTCATCACTGATGAGTTCTGCCTCGCTCTGGGCAATTCTCAATGCAAGTTCATGGTCACGACGTTCCTGTTCAAGCACTGCCTGGTGCTGGGTTTCCTCCTCTCGCTCTCTAGCTAGCTGAGCCTCAATTTCAGCCTGTTTTAGAATAACACACCTTTAACCTTACCCAATCAAAACCAAAATGCTACAAAATCAATATTAGGAAAATATGCTAAGTAGTATACTAGCTTTTCAAAACATGTACAGTTTACAGAACTGAAAAATTAACACTGTTAGTATTCAGTTTGACCCAGAAAAATTTAACAGCTGCAAACTGAATCTTGGTTTTCATATAGTTTATCAAATAATTATTATCCACCACTTGTATAACCTTTTCAACTAAAGTGCCAAGTAATTATTACTTATTTTTTAAAAAAATATATGAAATATTTCATTCACTATTATGAAAATTAGTCTACACAAGTTTTTAGAATCATTAAAACTCAAATGAAACAGAGGCTATGGTTACGCCTCCAGAGCACTAACACAATATTTTCTTGATATTCTGCTCTTGGCATTACAGGACCTAGTGTTAGGCACCACTCTGCATATAGGTCTGTGGCTCACTTTGAAAAGGGATTAAGACAGACACTGGAACTCTCTGTGAAACTGATCTAGCTTTGAATTTAAGCAAATGGTAAAACTTCCAACTTAGTGCAATGCAGGAGCAATTCAAATATACTGCCTCTGCAGAGCCAAACAACGACAGCAGCTTCCCATAATTCACAAAAAGCCTTGCACATACAGTAAGTAAAACAGGACCATCCAATTCTTACTTTCAAAAGGCATGTACACCAAGTTTTAGCAGTGCCTTTATGGGTGTCCAAAAATCAACAAAGGAAACACAGTTGTTTCCCACTCATCATTGTGAAGTTGCACCACTAATGCTATACAGTTCCATCAGTGACTTTACCCTATAAATCCCACTTTTAGATTAGCTGATAAGACCAACTTCCAGAAGGAAAGATAATGAGAAATTAACTGTATGTGGGAGAATGAAACACCCTACTGCATTATGTATCTGCTTGGATCCAAACCCAGTATTTTAAGTAAAAGTGTAAATTACATTCTGCATTGCAGATATCCACAGCTCAGAAACAAAGACACATTGATAGATGTTCTTTTTCTCTTAAGACTGCTATCCCAGGTCATCCAAGCAATCCCCAAGAAAAAAAGGAAAGAAGGATATAGGGGCCAAACACATCTCAGACTGAGAGTTCCTTATGAAATCCGTAAAATTTGCCATAAATCAAGGGGAAGGGTGGAGGAGTGGGGTTTGAGCTGCATGTATTTAGCGTACATGACTGTAACCAAAGGGGTTACCAAGGATAGTCCTGCATCCTCTCATTATTACCAATATTCTGAAAGTGTTTGCAGTTAAGGAAGTACATGACAGTCCAAGTCCAGATGTAACTTTAGTAAAAATGCCAAACTTGCCTGACATGGGCCACCCACAAAACCTTCAAAGGCTAAGCCAGGATTCTCCAGTGTTGTGTGTTTTTAACTTTAAAATAACTCTTAAAACCCTTTAAAAACAGATGCACCTCTACTCAGAAGACCTGAAGTTGCATGGGAACGAGAAATAGGTGTCTCGGGATGCCCTAAACATAACATTTGCCTTATATTTACTACTGAAGCAACCCTGGTGAATGACTCTGTGACATGCATTTATAGAAAGAAGCCATTAGACTCAGTGGAGAACCTAAGCTACAAAAAAGATTTAAAAATAAGTAAATAAATACAACAAAGCAAACAGACAACCCCACAATCACCACAATAACAAAAAATTCCCCAAAGCCACACACAGCTAAAGCATTAACCTGAATACGCTTTTCTTCCTCTTCCCTCTTTTTTCTCTCTTCCTCTTCTTGTTTTCTCTTTGCCTCAATCTCAGATTTCCTATTACATAAGAGGAGAAGTAAATGAAAACATGTTATTATGATGCAAGTGAACAAGAAATAGTAAGAAATACAAAGTCTCTTTCATAAAACTGAATGGTAATCCAGGAGTCAGTGCAGTCCTGATGACAGGACACTACATGTAAGTCATGAAATTTTTCAAGTTCATCTGTACTTCCAGCTGCATCATATAATTTCTTCCATATGCTCTTTTGACACTTGCCTTATAAATCGCTGGGAAAGGAAATGTTTCGGCACTGCACAGCACACCCAGAATACAATCCAAGTGACTCTCTAAGTGTATCAAAAACAACCTCATTAAAAAGCCTTTCCTGTTTTCTTCTCATTCTATAACCAGCAACTTATTCAAATTCAAGACTCACAGGCGTCTTTCCTCTTCTTCCTTCCTTCGTTTTCGTTCTTCCTCTTCACGTCTCTTTCTTTCTTTTTCCATTTCCTCCTGGATGCGTCGTAGCCTCTCTGCTTCATCTTCTTGCTGCTTTTTCTTTTGCAGTGCACTCAGAAGCTGCTCTGAGCTTTTAACTAAAGCATCATATTCTTTCTGTATCTGTTCTCTAGTCATTATAGTGGTCTGCAAAAATAATAAGGTGGTTATTCTTTTTCAATTGTACTTCACTTTTGAAAACATATATTGAAAAAATATTAAGTGAAATGAGATCACTGAGCACTATACTTAAATCATATACACACTTCAGGGTGGGGAAGCTTGAGTCCATTCTTCCCTTTCTTAGTAAAATCCTGAGGACCCATTACTCTCTCCTATAAAACCATACAAAGTAATCTCCATTTCATCACTGAAATTAAACATGACGTTTTTTCAAAACATGCCTTCATATTTTAAATCTTGCAGTTTTAAGCAACAGAAATTAATTCTTAACATGCTAGGGTGGAAGGCCTGCCCATGTATATTATGCATTGTGTTCTTTAGTGGTTATTTACAGCTCTGCTTTTATGTTGTAGCATAAAATAGTTTTTCTTAATATTTCTGCTAGCACTCAGAAAAAATATTGCAACGTGTTGTGACTAACTTTTTCTAAAAAGTTATTAGTAACAAAGGACAGGTGGAAAATCCTTCAAAAATAGCCTTTGTTACACACGTTTTCAAACTTTATTGATAGGTACAATTTAATTTCATTTTACAATCCACATCTTACTAATACAACTGCAATATGGGGTGTTTGCTGACCTTTTCTGATGGTGTATCATGATGATAACCAAATTATATCATTTCTATTAGAAAAGAGAACTCTAAGTTGACAGGTTAACTCTACCATCTTTTCAACAGTGATTTTAAATAAAGAAGTCTTAATATGGTACACTAAGAAAGCCATAATATTGCATGAAACAATAATTCAACAAACCAAATTTTTTCTAACACTAATAAATGCCAGTGTGCTTTCGTTCTGTCTTTGTGCTTCTGGGGTAAGAAACAGAGAACTATAGACCTGAAGCATAATCAGCAAGTTGAATTCTCTTTACTACCAAGTCTGAAAAAACCTCATAACTGGAATAGAAATGCCTTTATTCTGTGAAAAATGCTTGTCTGTTTCAGCCCTTATTAAGTTAAAATATTGGTAATAAGCATTATTCCAATAAAGAAAGCAACAAACAAATTACTGACAACACTTGTCACATAATATCAACATGTATTTTTTCCTTAAAACCTTCAGCGCCAATTTTGACACACCGATAATAATACCAAAGTCTAGACATATGCACATATTTTCAGAATTCACTTCAGTTTTATTCACAAATAATTTTAAACAGGAATTGCCCAATGACTGAAAATTAAGACCACCATATTAAAGTATCTTTTCTATTAAGAAAAATGCATTGGCCTTCTTCTTTAGATGAAGCTTTTTAAAGATTTCAGTACCAAGACAATATTTCTCTCATTATTATCACATACCTTAATTTTGGTCATTGAAGCATCAATAGAATCTTCCAGCTCCTTGACCTGCTTGCTTGTCTCTGCTTTCCCCTCCTTCAGAGCACTTACTACTTCATTAAATTTGTCAAGTCTCTTCTTCAGTGTACGTACTTTTATCAAGCCATCAATGCTGTGAAGGTAAGACAGCTTATTTGTATCTTGAGATGATTTTGGAAGGTGATATTTTTTAAAACTCGACTAATCACTGATGTAGAAAAAGTAGACAGGGAAGACAAGTTATGCCTTCTGACAAAACTCACCCTCTTTTTTGAAATTCAAACATTATCACATCAAGTAACTAAGTAATGGAGCTTTTCCAAACAGTTCTAAAACTAATTAGCAGACAGTGACTCAAAATGGAAAAATGCATTTTTCTTTTGAGAATTAATTGGGGTTGGTTTTTTGGGTTTTTTTTACAATAATAAATCATTAGTATCCACTAGAGGATTTTAACTGGAGGGGATAAAGGTAGTAGTGTAGTGCCACTTATTCAAAGAGCAATAATTGAATGAATCAGATAAAACTTAACTACACAGCAGGGAACACAGTCATTACACCCCAAAAGAGTGAGAAAACAAGGCTGGGGAAGAGTTCAGGAAAACTCAGGAGTTTTTTTAAGAACTGCTATTGAAGGCCCCACACAGAAGTTACAACTCTGCACATAATCATCCTAAACAGAAATCACTGAACTGGGATTCACAAAATCAACATACAAAAGTAGAAACTAAATCAAATCATTAAAGTTGAGCACCAAATAGCTCAAAAATAAAGGAAATGTTAGAAACGCCAAGATTCAAAATGAAACAAAATTCTCAAAGGATCTAAAAGAAAACACTTTATAAGAAGCCCGCTATTAGAACAGAATTGCATCTCTGTCAAAGAACATAAAGGTGTCAGCAGAGCTTAATGACTGAAGTAGTTTTTCCATCCGTATTCCCTGCAATCAGATAATGGAATTAATTTCAAGAGGAGACAAGACAGACAGAAGACAAATATTTTTAAGATAAAAATGGAAGGGAGCCTATAAAGGAAGGTGTGAATGGGTGTGTTGGTTTAACACAGCCAGGTTTTTGGTGGGAGCAGGAGAAAAGCTGCTCGAAACTTCTACATCCGGCACAGAGCCAATTGCTGAAGGACCTGACGATGGGCAGGTCACCAGCCCAATTAGAGAAGTTGGTAACGCCTCTGTGATGACATATTTAAGAAAGGAAAAACGGCAGGAGGTTCTCTCTCTTCTTCTCCCGAGGGGTGGTGAGGCGGCAGCCGGGACCCATCCCAGTGGGAGCTGCCGCGGCCCATCCCGGTGGGGGCCACCAGGGGCCGCGCAGCCGGGGCCTTCCCAAGGCTGGGACCATGCAAGCATGGCCCTCCTGAGGCGAGAGTCGCGCGTGCGGTGCTGGCAGGGACCACATGACCAGCAGCGAGAGACATGGTGGGCAATTCCCTGATGCGGAGCCCAGACGAGATCAACCTCTCAACTGCAACTTACAGACACCAACTTTCTTCCAAGCCAGAGGAAAAAGGAAAAGTGAGGACACGTGAGGAAAACCAACATGGCAGCATGGAGATCAGTGAAAAAAAAGGAGAGGAAAGAAGTGCTCCAAGCGCCGGAGCTGAGATTCTCCTGCAAGCCGTGGTGAGGACTACAATACGACAAACTGTTTCCCTGTAATTCATGAGGTGCACAGAGGGGTGCAGAGATCCATGTGCAGCCCATGAGGAAGAGTACTCACACTGGAGCATGTGGATACTGAAAAACTGTAATCTAGTGAGGAACTCAAACAGAGAGAGATGACCCTTGCTTTTAGAGAGCCTTCACTTCCAAACTACAGCAGGTCATCCTTAAAAGACTAAACCCCGGGAACTAAAATGACCCACGCTAGGCAGTTGTGGGAAGACAGCTTGGCCCGTGGGAGGGACTCACACTGCAGCAGGTTTGGGTGGGACTGCTGCTTGTGGAAGTAAAACCATGCTAGAAAAGTTCACAGGGAATTATCTCCCGTGGGAAGGATCCCATGGCACAGCACAAGAAACTCTTTTGCTTAAGCATACTGAAGAAAGACTTTTAAGAAGTGAAATACTGACCAAAACCCCATGGTTTGTTTCCTTGCACCGTCGATGAAAAGAAAGGTGCTCTGAAAGTTTGCTTTAGTTCTCATCACCCTTTTTACTTCTAATTCTGTTAATAATAAATCATCTTCATACTGTTTAAGTTTTGAATCTGTTTTGCCTTATTTTTTTTTTTCAATAATCCTTAACTCATGAAAATGAAGTTTTCAATTCCCCTTCCTCTGCTCAGCTACAGCAGAGGAAAATAAGTAGATGGGTTTTTCGTGGGTGCCTGGTGCTTAGCCAGCATCAAACCACAACAATGGGTAAAGGACAAAAATTAATGAGTTTAAATTAAATTAGACAGTCTTAATAAAGGATTTCTAAAAACAAGGCTGTCACTGAACGATTTTATGAACAAAGAGCTAAAGAAACATCTCTTAGGAAAGGTTCAGATTTAGTCTATTCATCCTTGGGAAAGAGCAAAGGAACACAGAACCTCTCAGTCTCCTTCAATTGTACTTAGCATCATTCTATTATTTCAGATATATTTAGTTAAGCAAAGTAAATAACATCTTCTTACAGTCACAAGAAAATACTATTTAAAACATATTTTCTTCAACCAAGGAGTATCTTCTTACCGTGGTTTATGCTTTCTCTTGCAAAGCCACATTCGAATAGTCTTTTGTATTTTAATGCAGGCACTGGCTCGATATTTTATCTTATTTTTCACTGTAAACACACAGAAGATAGACTGTATAAAACATTAAGACTCTAACAGAACTTCTATCTTCCTCACACATTGATGTCTCAAAACTGTATGCAGACTACTTTTGCTTAAGAGCTTGTCCTATATTGGAACCACAACAGTTAAGACACAGAACAGCAGAACTCACAATCTTGGGCCAGGTATAGAGGCTCCCACCCAAAACCAACAGGAACAATGAAACGTGCAGACCCCATCTCTACCGTTACTGAAACACACCACAAGTGCCAATCTCTATTCCACACCACCTTATTCCTACTCTGCACGTAAACTTCAAGACCAGGCTGGATAGGGCACTGAGCAACCTGGTCTAGTGGGAGGCATCCTTGTCCATGGCAGGGGGGGTAGGAACTACACGATCTTTAAGGTCTCTTCCAACCCACACCATTCTATGATTCTATAAACTGGGCAGGCCAAGCACTTAGAAACTGCATTATCAACAGCAACAGGGACTTATTTACTGATGAGCAGTAATTCCTGGAGTGGAGCTGTTTGTTTGTAATTCATGTCAGTACTTTCAAACAGGCAGTTTCTGTCTGAATATGACAACCTTTGGGCAGGCACTTCCCAGAACTAAACGATTCCATGTTGCCAGCTATGAGTGGAACTACCCTCCCCTGCTGGTGCTGAAGTCTCTTCCTGGCAAGACCTGTGATAGCTGGTTAGTTATATGCACGGGATCAGCCAGGACCAGTAAGCACCCGGGCAGCCTGGACACAGGAGACTAGTGCTGGCCTGTAATGCCTCTTGTAAAACCTCTGCTGTAACCCCTCCCTATGTACCTAATACACAGCACAAAAAAAAACAACAACAAAACAACAAACAAACAAACAAAAAAAAAACCAAACCAAAACAACAACAAAAAAAATATCACCAACCTTGAAATCAATTACTCAGACTTCAGTATGTAACCATCTGCTATACATGTCCTTGGCCCCACTTCAAGGTGATAATAATTGCTTTGCTGTATTTTTAACAAATATTTTGATTTAATAAAACATAAAATACATACATTTAATCACCGAGAGAGAACACCATTGAACTTTTTTCCAACGACTGCAGATAAGCCAGCGATTCACTCGTTTAACCAGCTCTGCTAAGTGATCCGGATCAGACTTCATTATCTGATCAAACTCTGCAAACTAAATAATAATTAAAACAAGTTTTACATATTAGGAGAACAGAGAGTGTTAGACATTATTTTTAAGATCATGCTGAGTTAAAATGTTAAAATATTTTTAACATAAACTTATGTCACTATATCAGTTTTCAATTAAAGTGAGCAGATACATTTTTTTTACACTTTATTGTTTAATGATAATAGAAATGACAACTGCAGATTTTTTGTTTGTTTTATGAATGTCCAACACTTGGCATTTTAAATAATCTAACCATTTATTAATCACCAAAAACATTTACTGACAAAATTTTTTAAAATCAATTCTTTTTCTACATCCTGGAAATGAACTCTAGCCTTCCACAACTTTAAGACACATCTAATTATATATCTGTGGAAAAAAATAAAAGCTGAAAGCACGACTCAATTTTTAACTTTTGTATAAGGTTCCCACTGAAGGCAACGTTCTCTGAAAATCCTGCACTTCTGCTTTTCAGTAATCATATGATAGGAAGAACATTCTTCTGGGATTACAGTAATTTTCCTTTCTCATCACAATATCTCTCTACTTCATCTCCTTTCTCTGAATAGCAGCAGCAATGCTTAAAATCACAAAGATTTCAGGTACAAACAGATTTTACTAGAAAATATTTCTTCTTGGCTCTGACTTCCTCTTTTTAATAGTCAACATAATTCTTGCAATACAAACATTGCATTAGAAATACTGTAGCATCAGCAACAAGACTATAAAACCATTGTATCAGTAATAATACTCTGCTTTATTCAAAGAAAATGCACAAAATTATTTACAAAAATCCTGGGCAACCTTATTTAGTTGGCCACACTTTTATCAATGTGTTAAACAATGTCACCTTCAAAGGTCCTTTAAAACTGAAATTTTTCTAAGATTCATAATCATGAACTCCAAGAAAAAGATTACCTTGCCAGGTCTAAAAAACACCTTGGTTAGCCCGAATTTGTAATCATTTTCATTCAGTCCCAGAGCTTTAAATAGGGCCTGAAACACAGAAAACAGAAAGGGTTATATTCTGCCTCCTTCGAAAAACCACAAAAACCAATGCTACAATACATTTTCTCTCCTGGATGATACAGAAGAATTAATTTCTTTCTTACTTTGCAAAAAAGCCTAGGGTCCAGTCGAGCCAATTTTTCAGGTAAGTATTTCTTGTACATATTATATAGTTCATGAAATGAAGCTCGTGACGGGAAACCACCTTGCATCAAATCCAGAACTGACACCATCCCTAAATTCACAGAGACACATGCACAGAAGCTGGAATCAGTAACATGCAAATTAAGCAGTGAATTTTACGATAACCAGTAGGTTTATGACATAAGACTCAAAGACATTGTTCAGCGACTAAACCACAAAGTTCAGCTGGGACTGGATCAAACCTCAAGCATTTTTTTTACGATGTGATCAGCCACAAAAAGTTAGTACTGAACATGTGAGAAGAGCCCATGAAGTTTTCTCCCTACTTGACAAGTAAGTAACACTCAATCATGCATAGGATTTTTTTCCTAATATTTCCTCTAAAATTTTTTTTCTTTTTCAGTACATTTAACATTTTCATTTTTAAAGGGAGGAAAAGAAACCCAAACCACCAAATAATGCCCAGCCAGGCTTTTATTTTAATTATGTGAATGGTATTTGTGAGATGTGGTGCAGATGCAATGTCAAATACATATGCAGTGCTAGAAGATTCAGTGTACTTGAAAGAAAAGGTATGAGCTGCTAAGATGTAACTTTAATGTCCTGAACAATGTTACTACATTTTGGCTGCAACTAGGACACCATTAAGGACCAGACACAGTCAGTAAGATTCAAATTACTTCAGCAGCACAGGCCATACCAGTTTTTACCCGCTATTTTACATAACCCTATCAAGTGAGGCTGCAGGTAAGCTTTTAAGTTAGCCCTTGTGTTTGCTGTCATAAAACTTAATCTTTTGCATATTTGCTTTCAATAGAAATTTAATTTGCTTATACTAAGTCTTTGTTTTTCAAAAAGTTCAGTAGGGCATGAGAAAACAAAGCTGTAAATTTGGAAAGCATCTAACATTTCAAGAATAATGAAGATGCAGCATTGTGTCCATGTTGGATGTTCAGCTTCAAATCAAGTAATCAGTGATATAAAGAAACTTTTGAGGAAGTAAACCAATATGATTAAAGACTATAATAATATTTATAAAACAAAGAACACTGGTGTGCTTCAATTATTAGATATCTCAGCTAACAGTGACTGCCTCTAAATGCACACAGAAATTTCTAACACTTCAGCTGCCACAGAAATTTAAAATTCTATTGTTCCAGACTGAACTGGTGCCCTATTAACACTGTGGGCTGAAAAGAGATCCAAAGAGATGGATTCAGCTCCAGGTCAGGAAATCTAAATTTATGTGCCTAAAAATGGCAACACAGCTTCTTACATATGCACCTGATGGCTGACCTCTCGTTATAATAAAAACAGTTGACGAAAATTGCATGAACTCTTCTTGCGAAGAAGAGACCTAATGGCAGTTCAGATGAATTATTTCTAGGGTTCTATTGACTGAAATAGAAAGTTACTAAAAATCTAAATAGCTGTATATAAGGCATAAATCACCTATCTTCTAGAAAACAGTTCAAGCAAGGAAATACTGCTTTCATCCCACATATTTCAAACTTAGGTTAATATATAATCCCCAAGGTAAAAAACAGAGGGAAAAATACCAGAGGCATACATTACCTGAACACTGAAGCTGAGAGAGGATCTGTCCTCCTTCAAAATGGTGACTTGTCATCTTTAGATTAGGTTTGATACAGCGAATAAAGCTGGACCCCTATGACCAAAGCAAGAAGTTAGCAAAATCCACACATTTTTAAAACTCCTAAAATAGCAGTTAATGATTTAAGACTTATGGGTGGGGGGGAAAAAAGATACAAAATAATAGTAATCTAAAAGAGGAAAGCTGACATTATCATAGAATAATAGAATGTTAAAGGGTTGGAATGGGCCTTAAAAATAATCAAGTCCCAGCCCCATTTTCTCTTGTATATCAGTTTTGCAAAGTAACCTTGGTCTTGATATAACTGATCTCAATGCTCAAGCTATTAACTGGATCCTCAATTTTGTTGAATTTTCACTCAACTATTCTCCTTAACATGTACACAATCTAACTATGATTTATGACTCTAGATTCTACCACCCTCATTACATACTACAGTCACAGCACTAAAATGCCTCAGTTCTCCAGAGTTCACATCAGCGAACAAATATTCATGAGGGGGATCAGGTTCTTTGACCATCTGTGCATTTACAGCCTATCAAAAAAGCAAAACGAAAAAATGTATTTTTAATGGCTTTACAGAATTTGGAAACAGTAATTCACGATAAATTACTTCTTAAATAACTTACTTCTAAGTAGTATTTCTAAATTTTCTGCAAATTAGTCATCAGTGATAACCAATGCACAGAAAGAAGTAAAAGTGACAAAAAAGGAGATTGCAGCACAGACAGATTTCATATTGCTTATTCAAATTGTTTAACTTTCATTCTACAGCGTTTTTGAAGGTGGTGGTTTTCCTTTTTCAAGTCAATCAATAACCATCACATGCACAGGAAGATGTTCCCAAAGTGCCATGTAGCTGCAAACTCCAAAGCAATTACTAATTACATTTATTGTAAGCCATAATGAGATAATCTATTTTGCCTTACATCAGAAAACTATGAACCTACATCTGTATATATACTTACAGTACTGTGAAGCTTCTCAAGAAGCAAATTTAACTGAGTCTGTAAAAGAAAACAGGTATTTCAAGAGCCTTACCATGGCAAGTACAGAAATATACACACCAAACAGAGGTACAGCATTACTGCATGCATGTTCATTGTTAGTGAGACAGAACTGATAAACCAAACATTAACAAAGTTTAATAGACAAAATCATGCAAGTGTGCATGAATGGCCCTGAGGAAATTGATTGTATTTAATTGTACAACAATTCTGCATGGACTAGTCACTTATTACAACACAGTTATCAAAAAAACATGCACGTCCATTTGGGAAAATAAAAAATAATGACTATGTAATAAAATTATTAAAAAATGAGACCAATCAGCAATAATTAAAAAAAAAAAAACACTGAAAAATTGTGAAATCCCAAATTTAATCTATAACAAGCATTATTTGTATGTTAAATACCTAACACGGAAAATATAATCTCAGGGTTTTCTGGTGGGGTTTTTTGAAGCTATGTCAACATTTATCTGCAATAATGTATTTTTATTTCCAAACTTCCAACTTTTTAATTCTCTACTGTTGACAAAAAACTACAATTTTAAAATGACATTTACTGAGGATGCATTTAAATATACTGTGATGAGAAAAGACTGTAATACTACCATTATTTGGAATCAAGACTTGAGGATAACCAGAGACTTAAGGCTATCAGAGTGAACAAGTTAGAGTTGCCATTGGAAGTAATTGGTAGGGACCTAAAATATTCCAAAACCACAACAGGAAAATTGCAATATTTTTACTTTAGGGACGTGTCCATTTTGCCACATAGATTACCGCTGGGCCAGCCTTTCTAGTTTATTAGCAAGCTTGAAGTATATAGACTGCAGCAATACAAAGTTCATTATGTCCTAACATATTCATTTTCAGCACTGGAGGCAAAATTCAAAGGATCTGACTTTTGACTAATTTTTTTTTAGCCAGATCTTTCAATTACCTTGAATCCAAGAAACAAGATTTGTATGGGTAGTGTGCATCACCTACACTTGCCAGTCGTCCTTCTGGTAGATAGAATTGGTTTGGGATTTTTTAACTTAACATGGATATGGTTAGAAAGAGTGCCACAAGAAGCATGACAAACACTAATAACCTCCTGCTAGTTCTCATGTACATACTCTTTATATCTCAACTTGATCATAACAGTTATGTTTTCTTAAATTCGAAAGACTTAAGTTTGCAAGGGACAGACTAATTTCCATCAACAAAATACATTTCTGCTTGAGGAAAAATACCCCTTCCTTATACTCTGTGATTTGACAAGAAATAAGCCAGAGCTATTGTCAGGTGAATTTCTCCAATAAAATGTGTATATGAGTAAAGCATATTGCTAAAACTACTGCTCTTCGAGTTGTCACAATTTAATTCATCATAAGCATATAGTAAAATAATTTCACATAATCTTGAAGAGATCTGATGACAAATTAATCATTATTTTCTCAACTGATTTATGAGAATTAATTTTAATTAGTTATAAGGAAGGGATGTGTGAAGGATTTCATAAAGAGAAGTCCCTGCAACATCATCTAATAATTGATATAATTAGAAGAATTTCTAATTTCAGTAGTTCAGAAAACTGACTTAGAAATTAATGTACTAAGAATTCTTATTCTTAAAGAGATGAAGTATCTAGTAAGATAAAAGACCTTATTTTAATGTCATCTGAAGTGAAATTTTCAAGGCTATTAGTGTTCATCAGCATCACATGCTGTGTCTAGGAAGGTAACACTAAATGAATTATTGGAAGTAACACATACATTCAAATGTCATTAAACTTGAAAACATTGAAAGAAGTATAGATTGATGGGCCAGATCCAAAGAGGATATTAATTGTGTCCTAGGTGGAGGGGTGAACACCAAAGTTCAAAGGGAAATCCCAAAAAGTTCCCCACTCCATTGCTGCTTAACTTTAAAAATGCCTCCCTCGTAATTCACCTCTCCTTGGACAGTGGTATAATGCACAATTCCATATCACCTGAACATGGGGTGCTAAACTCAAGAGAAATTGAAAATCCAGATGGAAGGAAGTGGAAACTATCTCAAAAGATCCCCAGTTGATTTCATCTAAAAAATTGTGGATCCTAGCTTCACTTACAGCAGACTCATGGCCATGGCTGCAGGGTTTGCTCAGGACATGGCTTATCTGTATGCAATTTTTCAGTCTACCTGATGATCATGTATTTTATATTAAACCAATTGCTACAGTTTAATTCAACAACCACTATAGAACAAGAAGGAGTTGAAAAGAATCATCAGAGCAAAACTCAAGAGAGCAGTCTGCCCAATTCCCAGTTAATTGCCAAAACCGCTACCTTACAAGTCAGGCTCTGTCTCCCACTCTTCCTGGCCCCATCAAAATTTTATTTCTGGCTACCTAACCAAACAACTCCAGAAGGGTGCAACAAGAACACCCTTTGTCAGACTGACCAATAACTTGGCGCTCACTACAGGAATAAAATAGCCATAGAACACTGAATACAGTATAGACCTGAAGCAGAATACTACTGCTATAAAAAGCAAGTGTACTGCTACCATATCCTTCCGTTCTTCAGCCCCTGCATCTTTAGAGAGCAGTTCCAAATGCTAGCCACATGACATGATTATGCAAGAAGGAATTTATCTTGCAGTCCTGATTCAGTACTTAACCTTGATACAGAGCAGAAATGCAGAAACACTCTTCTGTTACTGGCAGTGTCTCACTCTACATGAAGGCTTTCAGATCATCTGAAACACCTGCGTTCCCCAGGGACTTTGTAAGGAGTCTAGCTGAGAACATGAGGTGGGTTTTTGGTTGCCCTAGGTAAGACATCATACCAAAACTGTTTCAGCACTTGACCTGAAGGCATACAAATCCTTCATTGGATCTGGCCCAGACGTGTTGAAAAGAGCTCTTGCTGAAATTGCTGCAGCTCTACCAACTGTAAATCCATGAGATTGAAAAATTTACCTGCAGCCCACGATGTGCCTGCTTTTCATCTCTTAATTCCCCTATTGTTCTCTTTCTAGCCATCCTGAGCTGGAATAGTCCAGCTAAAATAAAACTGCTGAATGAGAAAAGGATGCAGAAAACATTTGGAGAAGACAAGGTTTGAAGGTCAGCTTTGTAACATCAGAAGAAAGGAAAAAATGAGGAGAAGCATCAGATTCAGGTATTGAGAAAGGAAACATTCAGCACAATGAATATCTTCCTGTGTAAGCCATGACTATGTATTTATTTCAGAAAAGGAAAAACAGTGGTTAGTTTAGGTACTGAATTTTGAGAGTTTGGCCAACTGTAGTGAATCAATACATCTAGAAGGCACGATTACAACAGGATGGAAGAACACATTTTGTCACATCCAGAACCTCTTAAAGTCCACAGAATCCAAATTTAAATCTCAAAACCTTTTGACTAAAGACTTCCATGTGGCTTTGCATGATTCTCACTTAAAAATCACTGTATAATCTCTGTAAGGACTATTGTGAAAGATAGTTTTGACAGAAATGCATAGTATGTAGCTTGAATATACCAGTTTCTTATAATTCAACAGAAGAAAACCATCTATTTAACCAAATTTTCTTCTGAATACCAAGTTACTGCTAGTTCCCTACTTTACATTCTACTTTATTCAAGTAACTTAAAACTGGCATATTTTTCAAGAAGATAAGACTCTGCTATACAATGTTACCTTGAATTTGTTTCCCACACTGATGAAACTGAGTTTCCCAGCTTTTTGTTTGGGATCCTTGTTGTTGTTAGTGTTAGCTTCAAACAACTGTCGAACAAACTTGTCCTTGGATTCACATATAAGAGATTGAAGGGACATGTGCAAAGCATCATTGTTTTTTTCCACAAATTGCATCTGAAAAGACAACCCAGGAGATAAAAGCACATTTGTTTTACTGTCCAAGTTACTTTAGTCTAACTAAAAACTAAAGGAAACTAAATTACACACTTAATTCTAAAATCAGCAAGAATATGTGGGGCAAATATTCATATATTACTTCAAACAACTTTTCAACTGAATACACAAAATGCCAGAGAGAAAAGACGTTCTTAAATGTGAAGGGTGTTGTTGGAATAATGAAACCAAAGAAAGGTTTGGTGCCTTTAAAGAGATCAGTTGTTTTGCTGTCAGTGACTATCCTCCTTCCATTTCCAGCACTCAGCACATCATCAGCACCTGGGAATCCGGAGAAGCTTAACTCTTCACTGCTTGTAATACCACTTAAGATCAGTTTGTGAAATGGGAATTAACATGCACATTTTAATTGGTACATTCACACAATTTGGAAAATTAAATGAAAACAGGTTATTTTAGTAGTACTATGACTATTTATGAATACTTGATTTAATAAAACATATTGTCCCTTTCTACAAACTTTATATATCTGGTTTATTTGAATTGGATCACTAACTTTGAGAACTTAAGAACAATACATTACATTGAAACTTGGAGATCAATACACTAGTATCCAATTTCACATTAACAAAATCCTCAATAGCTTTTGATGCAACTTAATAGAGACTTTGATATTAATGAACAGAAGAGGCCAAGACTACTTTGAAGAAAATGCCAATTTGCCAGATATCCCATAAAATGGCCTTAATGGTGATAAGAATCAAAGGAAAAAGACAGGCCTCCAAAGTTTCCTTTGGCCATGAAGACACAAGACAGGAATATGAATGCAGCCAAATATGTGTGGTCACCCCAAAACAGACTGTGAGAACTGCCAAAAGTGCAGTGAGAGAAAAAAAACAAGCCAACAAATAGCAGAAGTACTACAAGGCAGCTGTTGTCCAAAAGACTTAAGGCCCAAGCTAAGAAATTTCGTCCCTCAGAGGGAGAGGATAAGTCAAGCATATTAGCAGTTTCTGGACCTCATATCTGATTAGCTCTGACAGCAGAGTTTATGTGATCAAATCTGTCTTGTCTGCTCCCGAAGAATAATCCTAAGGCATTATTAGTGTATCATGATGAGGTACACAGTTAAAAATAGAGCACCTGGAACAAATAAAAATTGGCTCCAATTTTACTGGAATTCCAATTTCATTTATTATTTTGATATCTACTCTGAGCATCCTCAGAAAAATCATGTAGGTAACACAGAGGCTTCACCTTTCTTATTTGTAAAATGACCTACAGAATGCATCTATTCCAAAACAGCACAGCAATCTTATTATTCTTGGAGTATTTTGAAGTAAATGAAGACAAACTCAAGCACATTTTTTCAACTGACAAAAAAAACAACCTTGGAAGCAGCTTCCTTCATACATGCTGGAGTTACACAGACCAGAATAACAAAGCATTATGGATCTTCATTTTATTTTAAACTCTTGTTTTTGAAAATTGATGGCCTAGATACTGGCTTCAGGTCCTACAATGTTTTTGTACAATAAGTGATAGTCAAAAAAGCACAAGAATCTGGAATGTATTTTGAGGGTAGCAATTTCGGGTATTTTGTATTTTTACACAAATGAATCCATTGCCAGTACAAACGGAAAATACAAAGCATGCCAAGGGACTGTGTACAAGGATAATCATGCTTCCAAAGAGGTACTCTTCAGTCTAACAATACTTTTATTTCACATAGTTTCTTTTGCTCCGCAGGATTTAAACACCTTTTGATGCAAGACTTGCAGTAGATTGTGAATCAATATATATAATATTGGCACCATTACCTATAGATTTGAAACAAACTTTTACACAAAACATATGTCACTAAAACTGGCTATAACCTGAAAAGTTAAAAGAAACTGTCAAATACTCAAAATATTAGTTTAAAAGGTAAGACCTATCAACTTTCAAACTTCTGTTCAAAGGAAATTTTGTCATTTAAGCTATATGCACTGAAAAATATAAATGTTCTACAAAACACAGCAAGACTAGTATTCCATAGGTAAAATTACCGTCTCGTAGCATACTGCTCCAGCAAAGTGTCGGATAATAAAGCCTTCGTCATCTCTGATATTTCTGTGAACAGCCAATTTAGACTTTCTAGGAATCTGGAATTAAGAAGGTGAATTAAAAAGAAGTATTACAATGAAGACTAAGAAATAGTTCTTCCTTAGAACACCACCATGATCTGCCAGGAACACTAGGTGTTAAAAATCACATTTCCTGTAAGTACAATAGTGATGATCATCACCATTCCTGTCCAAACCACGGTATTTATTTCAAAAACCTAATTTCAAACTCTTTCACACTCTTAAATACATTGCATTCAAAACACAAGTCACCAGGATTGCTAGTATCAGCCAGTTGATTTTGGTTTTGCCTTTAATTAACACCTTCTGTATCATTCATTTGACAGCTGATGAATAGCCTTGTTATATGAATAGGATTAGACAGAAGTTTAAGATATGGCTTTAGATGGTATCTCTTAATAGGCAAGAACCCAGCTGATCACACACATACCACCAAAATGTTTCATTGCACAGCAATTCAGGCAAGCAGGAGTAAGTGGAAACTTAATGAAAGGTAAATGGATGACAATTTTGGTAAATGAATGATAAAGGATGGCTTCCTTTGCTTGCATTTTTTCAGCATTTTTTTAATATCAACAGAATTCATGTATATAAATTGCAACAATTTGCATTAATCTTCAACACAATGCCGTATGTTAAAAAATAAATAAAAACATTTTCCTAGTATGATTCCTATTTTCATCTCTGAAGTGCTTGCTAGACACTAGACATGAGTCAAATGTTCTCCAAAGCAAGCAATTTTTGAAAACAACAAAATAACTCACCTGATATGAAACAATCTAAATTAAAATATGTGTTTACTTCCTTTTCATGCTTTACATGTTAACAAACTTCAAATGTAAGTGAAGAATATGGCTTTAGTTTCAGCAGGATATTAGAACTGCTTGAAGCCTTCAGCAAACTTTTCATCAAATTTAATAACCAAACTTGTCCTTAACAAAGAGGTACAGATTGTGCAGACTGGGTGGTATGAGATTTCTTACGAAAGGTTTTCATTAAATTGAAGTGTTACTATCAACTGTTCCAAGAACTGTTTGATTAAAGCAAGACAGACAACAAAAATAAACCTACTGAGAGCCTGAAATGATCCTTGTGTTTTTGATGCACAACTGAAGTAAAATGCTGGTCACTTGGTTGGGGAAGACGATTTTCTTCATCCAGAATATCCAGTACACCTACTAATTTTGCTTCAATCAAATCTATTAATTAAAAAATATATATTTACAAAAAATGAATATATCAACTAGTATCAGAACTGAACATTACACATCTAAATGCTGCTGATCTGGTTCTGTATAAAAGTACTTAGGGAAAGCCATTAAACAAAATACAAGAAGTCATGGCAAATTAATTCTATATATCTTAATTGGAATGTACAGGATATCCATCAAATCTACAAGCTCTAACTCTAACTTGTGAAACATGAGAGAAAAAGACCAGGAAGCAATTTTTTGATTTTAACTCTTGGTCTCAAGCTGAAATTAGTCATCCAAAAGGTGTCTAAAGTCTTCCCACAGTATGATCGTAGGTCTTTATGCGATGATTGCTTCGATTGCTGAGGGAGTTTTTTTAAGCTTTTCATCCACATTTCACCACATGTCAAAACTAAAAGGTTAATATTTCCATTTAATAACATGATCCAGTGAGAAATAGAAATTTGTTTTAGGAAAGCAGACCAGACTTAAGCATACAGTGGTGGTTTTGCAACTTTTAACAAGTGCATTGCCTTGACCTCTCACATACATATACTGAAGCCCTTGAAAGTTGACACAGAAATTCATGCTCTTGAAATTATTAGACACAAACTCACAGTTTTCCAACTTTTTACCATTCTCTATGAAACTGTTCTTGTAAGAGGAATTTTTACTACATACTTTTTTCCTGTGGAAAGGATGACACTGCTAATGCTTGTACTGCAGAAATGCCTATGAACTCTTAAGACTGTGAATTGAAAATGAGGCTATATATAAAACCATATAATTACTAGTGCTACGCATATTTTGCCTCTTCTGCTTGCAGCTTTTTTCCCCATGACGCTAACAAAAAGCTCTATAATTCAAGAAGTACATACCTATACAGTCCTGATTATCTACATAACGAACTTCATTAACCCCCAGGCCTTCTTTCTGGTAAAGTTCTTGCTCCTAAAGTTAAAAAAAAAGCAATTGAAAAGAGAAAACACCACTCTTAATTTTTTTTTTTTTTTTTTTTTTTTTTTTTTTTTTAACTGGCCAAAAAAGAAATAATTTTTTTTAATACACATGAAGTAATTTTAAAAAATATAGCATGAATCAACACACATTTGAGAATTTCCTTACACAGCTTAATATAGTCCAACTTTATCACCTTAATGGTAAGCCTGTTCAATTAAATATTCCCATTATGTATTAGCAATTATCCAATCTCTGGATATCTCATTTTAATGAGTGGTTAAAAATGACGAAAAAATATTGTTGGTTTTCAAAATTCCATATTCTTTTCTGACACAACCAGATATCACACAGTATGTCAACTGATTTTTTTTTTTATTCAAACATAATGTGGAATCTTATGAAAAGCGGTGCTACTTTAAGTATCCCTTCAGCAAAAACAAAAGAAATTCCTCAAATATAACAGTAAAAAACCAAATCCTCAAATATAACATTAAATACATCATACCTCTTTCAGAATTCTTTCATTAAAAAATTGCTGCAGTTTTTCATTACAGTAGTTTATACAGAATTGTTCAAAACTGTTGTGTTCAAAGTACTCTGTAAGACAGAAGTTAAACTTTTGTGATAAAACAGTGATCCAAGAGTTTATATTAAATAGTAAACAAGAGAAGCTTCACAGTGCTATTATTTAAAGATGTGTTCAGATCCACAGCCATTTCTTTCAGCAAAATGAAATCTTTTACAGATTTCCAAGTTGTATTCAAGACATCTAAAAATACTGCAGCAGATTATATTTCTAAGACAAATGACAGCTGGCAGCAAACCAAAGCAAGATGCTACCATACAGCAAAATTGTACCAATATATCCTCATGCATCTATGTTACAACAGGCTGGCCCAGGATATCGCAGCTCTAAAGACCTGAAAACCAAAGGCTGTTCCCCTGGACAACCTTAGCAGGACTAGAGCACACCAGAAAACACGCCCTGTTTTGAATTTCAGTGAGCCAAAGACAGCAAAATCTTTACAGGAATCATCAACACCAAAAAGAAAACCCTCCCACTCTTTATTACAGAATTTATCATTGAATCTTTGGTGGGAAAAAGTGACAACTAGAAATTATTTTAAGTATACTCACCAAAACCAGCTATATCTAGAACTCCAATGAAGAAAGAAGAAGTTTCAAATGGAAAACACTGGTTTACCCTTCTCACTACATGATCAAACAGATGACTATACACTGTTTTAGCCAAGGCATCCCGAGCATTGTTTGCCTGTTCCACTTTCAAGGGTACCCTAAAAAAGCAAAACACAGATCTTATCTTTCAGAAGTCCTTACTGTGAAATGCTGAGATTAGACTCTAAACTTAAAAATAAGACCTAAAAAAACACCCCTGATCTCTAGACCAAGGCAGGAAACATTCTTGCCAAGTTAGACTATATTACCTGTAAAAAAACAATAATGTTTTGTTATCATCAGTAGACATGAGATTCAGATGCTTTCATAATTGTTTATTAGATAATTAGAAACTCTATTGACAATTTCCAGAGAAAGATATTTAAAATATATACATCTCCACCTACAAAATATATTTCAACTATTTATTTACTACTTGTTTTGTTAGAATAAAGCCTATAGTTTAGTTTTTGCTCTGACATTTTTTCCACTCCTCACCCCATTGCACCAGTGAGGAGGCTGAGGGTGAACAAGAAGCTGAGAGGGGACACAGCTGGGACAGCTGACCCCAACAGACCAAAGGGACATTACGTATCATATTGGCATCATGCTCAGCAATAAAAGTTGGAAAAAGAAGGAAAAAGGAATGATGTTAAGAATTTGAAATTTTGTCTTCCCAAGTAACCATTACACTTGATGAAGCCCTGCTATCCCGGGGAGCTGAACACTGACCTTCCAATGAGAAGTGGAGAATGAATTCCTGGTTTTGCTTTGCTTGCACATGCAGCTTTTGCTTTACCTGTCAAACTGTCTTTATCTCAACCCACAAGTTTTCTCACTTTTACCCTTCCAATTTTTTTTCCCCATCCCACTGGCAGGGAGTAAGCGAGTGGCTTTGTGGGGCTGAGTTGCCACCTGGGGTTAAACCACAGCAACACCTTACGCATATTGCATAATTTCTGTCACTTCCCAGAATTCATAAGCACTTAACGAACTAGTATTTTTTTTTTATTATTTCTTCAAGGCTAATACTTTTGATGCAGAATCATTAGAGTGATGGAGATCACTTTCTACTGGGACTGGTAAGGCACAGAACCAGAGACTCCACTCCCAAAGGACACTTGCACCTACATAACATTAGATGGTAATTAGCTTTAACACACAATCTTGTCTTCCACTAAGTATCTATCTTATCTTAAGGTAATGAGTAGTGACAGAAATCTTAGCTTATAAATAGAAGGAAGGTACCTTTGCATTCTGTTCTGATACGTTTAAGAGATCAGAATACTAATTCCTACATCAGCTGCAGACCTATTACATAATATAATACATTAAAATCTTTTATGTTTTTCACTTATTTTTTTAAACAACATGGCAAATAGTTGACTGCAAGAGCATGTATTTACAAAATGGTCCTTGTTTTCAAAACAGCAAATTCTGCCATTATTAAGTACAATTCTAAAGACTGCACAAATACCCTTCTCGTTAAATTTCATAGTATGCAGCAAACACACATGGAGAGAAAATGTAACTCTGTAACACATTTTGCCCAACTGAAAGTTCAGAACCACAAAGTAATGCTAAAAATGCCTGAGACAGTAGATACACAAGAGCCCTATCACAGAACTGACGTTCAGAACAAGTAACTTTCTTCTCACAAACTTGTTTTCCCTCAGCTCTTCCTTTTCTTTGGTCTGCACAAAGACAAATGAACCTCTTTCCTTCTCTTGTTTCTTGCCTGAACAGGAAAAGATAAATTGTCGTTCCTCCGTTTCACCTTCTTCTACTCTCCTCTACGTATCAGCTACTCGAATGGAATAGAGAAAAATTTTTCCAAAGTCTAAGCACTTTGTTAAGGCTGCAAGAAAAACCCTTCATGCCAATTGCTTCAGCAAGGTTTGCATTGATCTAGAGTCTGAGACCTAGCCACTGATGGGCTAAATTTAGCCTGTGGGTAAGTCCATGCAGTTCCCAAATATATACCAGAACAAATAAACTTCAATCAGAAATAAGTATAATTTGCCCATGCTTGACAACAACTGAGGGAGAGAGAGCAGGTGAAGCAATATCCATCAATTACTGTCACCCAATATGGTTACTGGTTCATAAATAAAGTAGCCTGGATGAAAAAAGACTACCTAGTTAAATACTCCACATAATTAAAGAATCTAAGCAGCACATCTGTAATTTGAGAAAAGCTAAAGTTCAAAAAAAAGCAGAGAAGTATTTTTTGAAAAAGCTTTTCCAACGGAGCCTTCAGTAGCACACTAAAAAAATGCATTTTGGTAGAAAATGTACTGCAGAAGAAGCTGGAGGTCCTGAAATGATACACATTGATTTTTTCACCCTGTAAAATAATTTAGTTTGTGATGATGGAGTTCTCTTTGAAAGTCTTCTTGGAAAGGAAGAAGCTGAGCAAGACAGTAGCACAGTAGCACATTTACAGTCTAGGAGAAGCACCAGATTTTGAAACCTAAGGCAGTATTTCTCTCTGTAAACACACTTCACATGGATGGCAAAAACATCATCCAACAAGGTAATTATTATGGGGTTTTGGGAGACAAGGACAGATAGACGTAGTGCAGCTGTCAAGCCCCCCTGGCAGTTCACTGCACATGAGTATTTAATAACATTCAGAGAGATTGCATTTAGCAATCACCCTCCTACTGTTCCTTGTTGGCTCCACTGTGCCCAGCAGAACAAAGCCTTTGTTATACTCTGAGCACAGTGATTTCAGCCGAGCTATTTATTCACTGTGACCTATTAGGACTCACATGATCTACTTGCACACAAAAGGTCCCTAAGAAAGAGAGAGAAATTACTAGCTCTTTGGGTTGCTGGAACAAAATAAAACAATGTACTCGTCAAAACTCTAATATTGATAGCAGTCAAGTAGTTTCTAAACCACACTACCATAGAAAAAGTGGTGTCTATTTAACAAATACCTAAAACAGTCCAATCCACTTTCCTTGTACATGCAGTAAGCCACATGAGAAGATTATATTGGTGTATTTATTAGAGTATGTTTGCTTTTAGATGCACAAGTTTAGAAAATGCTAGCAAAAGAAGCTTAATGCATTAATCATTGAGATGTTGTAAGGAGTTTGCTAAACTCATTTTTGACACCCCCAAAATAAAACATTGGGGAAATATAAGATCTGCTGGCACAAAAACATAGCTCCTCGTGTTTGCAGATTTTTGAAACTGTAAACTGCTAATAAAGCCTCAGGCTTATCAGGATAAATATGCTGATCAGAAAATCGCTACAGTTTTAATCCAAAGTAAACTAGAAGCTGTAACAAAAATTAAGAAACGTTCCTTGACGGTGTCACTTGAGAAGTGGTGACAGGGTGTGCCTTATAATGGTGGTAGTTTGATATGTCCCACCAACCACTCTCAAAAGGAAACTATACCAACAAGCTTTATCTATGTGTTACATGTACAACAGCCAAAACTAATCTGTTCTCAGAGGCTGAATCAGCAGTTCACTGAGAGCATTTCCAGTGGGGTGCCATCTGAATCTGACATGGATACAATTTCTTCAAAGCCCTTTTGCTTCTATTTAACACTTTTACTTAAAAGGAATGTGAAATTAAGGGTATTCTCAAAACTGGGCTAGTAACACTGAATTAAGAAAGCAGAAAATCTTGGTAACAAAACTAGCGTACAAAATTATTTTCAAAAATTCATAATGTAAAAATCCACATGATATATCTCAGTAAAGGAGAGTGGGTGGTGGTAAGCTGAAGAGAATAAAAAAATACAAATGCAAGATGGAGAATAACCAGGTAAGCAGTATGTCTACAGAAAGATCTACAGAAAGCAATTATAGTGCATCACAACCTGAATTAAGTAAGGAATGTTACTGACTTTCAAAACCTCAATGCTCATATTGCCATGCATTACTATGAGTACCATCTGTACTGTATAACATGTCATTTTCTACTCTAAAGTTATCCACAATACTGATAGAGGTGGTCCTGGATGAATATATCAAGGATTTTGCTGTCAATTTAGACATGGCCTGGAAAAGAGCAAATAGTAAAAACTTGGTCAATATTTTTCACTGGAAACACTTTTGCCTACAAGACCAACATCTTCCTACACATAAAGGTTGCAATGAAGGGAAAAAATTACTTTTAACTCTCCATATCATCTGATAAGGCAGCACGATGATAATTACCCAAAGTCCCCAATTTCTAGTAACTGGTGGGAGAGACAGAGGAGGAATTTACACTGGGCAGGGATAGAAGAAAAATTTACTCTCCAGAAATGGACTATTGAATACACTATTTAAGAGGACTAGCTCTTGAGCTTTTAACTGAAGGCAGAATAACACATCACCCTCCCCCAACATTACTTACCATTTGTCACTGCATTAGAACGTTTTCCATAATAATAATTTCCGTAATAAATTTCCAAAGACAAAATATGCAAGGAGCTTAAATAAACCACATTAATACAGATAATTATGAGTTTCATATACTAAACTTCTGGTGTAATGTGAATAAAGTATTTCTAATTCACTAAAATCTGATTGTTTCCGTAAGTCAATAAAAAGCACACATGTATTCTTCCAAGAAGTGAACATTCATTAGCTTCCTAACGAAAAGATTGATATGTTTAGCTGAACACTGAGAATTACTTTTAATGTGCTCAAAACTGCTTAGTCCAAGTTCAGTTTTTAATGTGGTGTTTCCTTGAACTTCAGAAAATACACAATATAGAAAACTAGATGTTAAAACACACAATTCATTTGCAGACAACTTAGTTAGCACCCCTGACAGCTTGTATGCTAGGATCAATCTCAGCAAGAAAAAAACTTGTGGTGGAAGCTAGAGGTTTTTCATAAATAAAAGGTAACTGTACTGTCATTTTCATAAAAAACTCAGTCTTGCAAGAGTCATAAATTTCATGGTACTGAAATGTTATCACTGGTACCATGTTTATACATGTTCTTTGCCATTATTCCTTCTCCATGTGCATACAGAAAGAAATCACTATCCTGCTTCTGTGCCTAGGAAGTTACCTAGATAATAGCTTCAGGAAAAAAAAAAAAGGTAGCACAAAGTAACACACTTTCTAACAATGTTTTTGTGAAACGTTATTAACATTGCAGTCAAGATTAAATGGGTGTTTACCAAAACCAGCAAAAAGCAGCACATTTCTGGATTGCCATTTACAGCGATGTTTTTAAAGTTGAAACTTGATTTCAGAAGAACTAGATGTAACAAACACAAGGACACTGACCACTGAGACATTAAGAAGGGTGGATATACTGCCCTCTAATTAAAGCATCCCGGCCCTAATTATTGCAAGGACAGCACTCACGAGAGCACTGTGTAGCCCTCGTGACAGAGATTCAAGTGTCTTCTGAAAGACTTTCGGCACCGCATTAACATTCCTTGATACAGTGTATCTGTTACACCTTTCAGCATATCCAATTTGCTGTCAGTATGTCCAAGAAGAGAGGAATTATCATATCTTTTACAGGCTTTGTGCTGGTGCTCCAGTCTGTGGATTTAACTAGCTGACTGCTATACTTTCTTTGGCCACACAGCGTACTCACTGACACACGAGAGATTTTATACGACGCAGGTGTTACTTATTCAAAGTGACTAGCACGGCAAGCCTGCTAGCCTTCGGCACGCTCTGATTTCTGTAGGACCATGGGGGCGTACTTGCGCTTGGTAAACCATTCAAGGAAGCGCTTTAGACAGCTGCGCTTGGCCCGAGTGCACCTCAGTTCACACCTGCAGCGGGTTACGCGGGAGCTGGAGCCGACTGTGCCGGGGGGTAAGAAAGGGGCAGCGCGGTGCCGGCCCGCGGCGGGGGCAGGCGGGCGGTCCCTCACGCCCCGGCCCCGGCCC